>WNWK01003590.1:0-27500 GCA_009830355.1 Cherax destructor
TCCTTCAACATTATTGCTACCCCTTCCTTAGCTCTAACTCTCTCAGATACTCCCGACTTAATCCCATTTATTTTTCCCCACTGAAACTCGCCTACCCCCTTCAGCTTTGTTTCGCTTAGGGCCAGGACATCCAACTTCTTTTCATTCATAACATCGGCAATCATCTCTTTCTTATCATCCGCACTACATCCACGCACATTCAGACAACCCAATTTTATAAAGTTTTTCTTCTTCTCGTTTTTAGTAGATTTGTACAGGAGAAGGGGTTACTAGCCCATTGCTCCCGGCATCTTAGTCGCCTCATACGACACGCATGGCTTACGGAGGAAAGATTCTTTTCCACTTCCCCATGGACAATAGAGAAAATAAAAGAACAAGAGCTATTAAGAAAAGAAGAAAAACCTAGATGTGTGTATGTATATATATGCATGTGTATGCCAGTGTAGTGTGACCTAAAGTGTAAGTAGAGTAGCTAGATATACCTGTTTTCCAGCGTGTTTATGAGACAGAAAAAGACACCAGCAATATATATATATATATATATATATATATATATATATATATATATATATATATATATATATATATATATATATATATATATATATATATATATGAGTGTATTTAAACAGATGACTAAATGAAAATGTGGTTAATCCTCTATAAAAAAATCACACTTTTGAACTGAGTGTTTAGTGCACAGAAATACGTCTAGCAAGCGGATATACTGCATGGATCCACCCACAGTCCCACAGGTAGGTTGTTGATATCGTTAATAGCATTTACCGCCACCAGAGTGGCGCCACCATCCAACGCCCAGTTATTGACTCGGATATTCAACAAGAAAAATATTACTTAAAGAACGTAAATGAAAACAAAATAACAGCCTGTATAACATAATCTAAGACGTTCATGCACTGTCATATTATATGTGAGTAGACGCGTATTAAATCATAAAGTAAATATCCCAAGATTTGAATCGGGTGTTACACACACACACACACACACACACACACACATATATATATATATATATATATATATATATATATATATATATATATATATACATATCTATTTTTTTTTCAACAAGTCGGCCGTCTCCCACCGAGGCAGGGTGACCCAAAAAGAAAGAAAATCCCCAAAAAGAAAATACTTTCATCATCATTCAACACTTTCACCACACTCATACATAATCACTGTCTTTGCAGAGGCGCTCAGATACGTAAGCTGAGAAAAGTCCCTCCCAGCTGTCACTATCCCACACCCCTCCTTTAAAGTGCAGGCATTGTACTTCCCATTTCAGGACTCAAGTCAATTAAATCATATACATATATATATATATATATATATATATATATATATATATATATATATATATATATATATATATATATATATATATATATATATATATATATATACATATATATATATATATATATATATATATATATATATATATATATATATATATATATATATATATATATATATATATATATATAGTGTTTTTTTAGGCAGAGCCGGTGAAGCAAACCGTTTAGTTATAATTATACACTGATAGCTTTATTTCTGCGACAAACATAGCATAAACATTTCGTATTGTTCATCATAGCGAACTTATCAACCTCACCAAACTCTGCTCAGATTAACATAATATAATTGATCTAAATTCTGCCTAGCCTATCTAAAGTCAGTTTAAATTTTGTTACTATTAATTAACATCAGAAAAATATATCACTTACGTGACGTTCAGACTGATTTTCGCAAAGATATCGCCATAGTGGATTTACGATTTCCTCCAGACATTTCTTGATCTGCTAGCATGTACTCTTTATGCTGATAATCGTATTTTATAGCCGAAATGATTCGTAAACCGACTGTTGCATCATGGGTCAACATACTAACTACCAAAGACGAAACGTAACGAGCACAGCTCGGGTAAGAAATAGGTCTTTTAAAAAAAACAATGGTGATCACATCCCTGGGTCGTCTACTATGGACGTACAAATACAGCAACAAGTCATACAAGTAGCCTTCGTCTGGGCAAAATTAATTAACCAGTCAGGAGATGGTGCCTGCAGTCGCTGCTTTAAATGCAGTTTTAATACCTGACAAAGGAGTGTCACTAAAAATTATTGCACCTGGCTCTCCGAATATTTTATTTAGAAGTCCATCGTAAATTCTAGGTGAGAATGCAACTGGTTTTTTTTTTTTTCGTGCGAGGTGGAAGCAAGAAATTAAGTGGCTGGCGTCTTGATTACTGCCACGTTGGTGTTGGCCAGACTTATTGGTCTTTGTCTATTAGACTACCAAGCACGCCTAACCAGGGTAAATATGGGATAATCAGCTAATTCCTCTTCAGCTTGTGTTTACCTGCACTGACTCCACGGGATAAATTGGTTAATTCCACACGGGAGAGGACTCATTGTGGCTCTTATCACAGATTTTCATTTTTTTGTTACCTTTTTTTTATTTCTCCGAATTAATGAGAGAAGTAGTGATGCAGTATAGGAATATCCTCATGTTTTTATAAATGCCTATTACAGAGAGAAACAACTTATTAGTATGGTATAACTCAATTAGACCATCTTTTTTTTTTACTCTACTTAGAGCTATTATTGAGAGACTTGGTCAGCGAAGTCTTTTGTAACATAACACTTAGATGCTTTACAGCTGTGCATTACTAATAACAAAAGCAAGAATTAAATTTTAAAGTTGTCGGTAAACACAATATGTTACCCAGCTACGCTGCTGCTTAGAATTTATATATGTTTATAAATTCGGCAAATGGAGTATTAGATCCTCAAAGACTCTTAAGGAGTCTAGTTGCCACATGCAGGTTCCTGCGTCATAGCATGGGTACTCACACACGGAGACCAATATACCGGGCAGGTATGTGCGTCGTTGCATGGGTACTTACATACGGTCGTCTGAATAACCCACCAAAGACTCCCACTAAATCTACATTGTTTTCTCATTTGTTACACAGATTCGTCTGACGTAACTAATGGGAGAACTTTTCGTCAAGGTATTCAGAACTGTAAAAAAAAAATAGGTAGATGACAACAACACTACAGATGGTGGCCTCTGCTTTCTGTGAAACTTTCCTGTTAGAAGTTATGTAGCTCAGCTTCATAATGATTTATATTTATATTTTTGGGCATTAAGCAAAGAACATCGTACCAAAGAACATCTGTACCATTTAGCTTTATAAAAAAGAATTTTCTCAAGCAGTCTTGTTTCAATATAAATCCATGTACAATTTGCTAAGGATTGGTGAGAGAGGATTTCCCATTGCCATACTAAACTTCTGAGTATAAAGACCGCCATTAAACACAAACTTTACATCAACAATGCAAAGTTTAATAAGCTCAGTGATTGTTGGCACAGGCAATGGTAAATCGTAATTACAGAGATCCTCAGGTAGGAAACTTTATAAGTCGTCATTTGAGACTTTTGTGAACAACGATATGGCATCAAAACTAACCATATTGTAAGCATAAAGGATCCATGTGGTAACGTCTAGTAAGCCCAGCCCTTTTCCAGCATATAACTAATCTAAATGACAACAGTCATTAGTAAGCAGCATCCATCATTAGCGAAAAAGATGCCAGCTTCAAATGCAGACTCAAACATCCCAAAATAGTTGACTCTACTTTCAACGGTAATATTTTAAAAGGTGGGTCGAGGCCGAATGTAATTTCTAAATTCCCAATTAGGAAACACATTCCAACACTTAGCTTCACTCACATTCCAGTCATACGCAGCGCAGATGGCAAGTCTCAAGGTTGAATGGTAGGTCAGGGTACGCCAAGCTGCAAGTCACGACATCTCTATATGTGAAGAGAAATTCAATTGGAGGTTAAAATATACATTAGGAGCTTTACATCCCATATATATATATATATATATATATATATATATATAATATATATATATATATATATATATATATATATATATATATATATATATATATATATATATATATATATATATATATATATATATATATATATATATATACATATATAACGCTTTCGTGATTTCTCACATTAAGGAACTTAAAAATAATAATATGACAACAGAAGACATAAAGCTGAGATATGACCTCATATATATAACCTCACATATGACCCTACTCCCTGAGCGTAAGAATTTCTTTCCAATGTTGTGAGCTTTACAAATGTCAAAATTCAGTAATGAAGCCAGGTACTGGGATGCCCAATCACACCAGTTCCTCCCCTAATAACTAAAAACAGTCACACTTGCATAACCAAATAGTAGAGAATACAGCTTTAAGAATGCTTGGGAAGGTGTCGGGGAATAGAGCTCGCCTCCTGGCAGTGAGAGCTCCTCATGCAAGGGATTTTCTGTTGGCTATCCCTAATTCCTCTCTAGGCACACTCCTCAACACTCACACTAATTGTATTAGTGTTGTTCTTTACCTTACTGCCTCTCTCTTTATCGAACCTGAGTTATCTATGACAGTGCCTCGGCAAATCAATTTGGAAATATGGCAAGGGATGACTAAGTCAACAGCGTCCCCAGCAGAAGCCTTGCAACAGTCGAATGTACAGCAATAAGGTAGCACTACAACTACGCAGATCCGGTGGCAGCCACAAGCATCCAAATGGAATTTAGACAGATAACAACCGGATGATTGTTACCTGTCTACTATGACTGATACCTATTTGCAACATAACAACAGTTCCAATTCTAAAAAAAAAAATAGTGAAGTTAATTTTGGCAGAGGAATTGATGATGAGTTGAACAGGTAGTCATGTATAATCATTGAAGCTAATAGTTTGAGTAATTGAAACACCAGGTATGAGTTTACATGAAGAAAAAGCATTTGATTTGAAACTTACGGTTACAAATTCCTTTTAGTGAATCATTTCAGGTAGGGGAATCATTATTTCCTGATATTAATCATTAATTCTCGGGAGTAGTTCATTGCGTCTGGTGAAAAAACTTAACCTTCTTTTACGAAGGAATCTTCTGTTAAAGTGAATTAACTAATTAATTAACTTAATAGATCCAGCTAACTCCATCTGCTGAGTCTAGCCCCGGGTCTCCCAAACCATATTAAGGTTAATTAATAGTTTGTTAGGTTTAAGACCTCTCAACTACACAAGAGTCATTAAGGTCGCAACGCACTGAGACATTAACATCAAGTATGTTTTAATCTTTAAGATGAGGTTCAAAATAAACTCTCATTGTATATACATTGAGATGGCAAGGAATAACTTAAGATAAAGCATCACTATAATTATTTAAAAAGTACCCAATTGAGAAATAAAAGAATGAAAAAACTTAATTACCTCTTGTCTGTAGGACGCACTTGCCTACCACTCCTCAAGGGCACATCTCCGTACGTGGCTCATGAAGTCACTGAGAGGAAAATTCGAAATAGCAGTTTTCACCTCAGCATCTGCTAGTTCAGTTCCCGGGAAACTAACATAACCTAGACACCAACAGAACTCCACATTCTTCAGCTGTATGTGGAGACGGGTTAACTATTCCTTGATATTTTGGAGCAATGGGTGGACAGGAGCACACTACGACAGTGCAAACAGAGAACATTAGAAATCTGAGTAAAGAGTGAACCAAAATCCAGCTAAGCCAGTTATCAGAACGAAAGTAGTAAGGGTTGCATTTACCTCTGCTTGGTAACCATGAATATTACGACTTCCTCCCCAGGATTACCACAGATTCAACACCATACTCGCTCTCTTTGACCCCCCCAATACTGACCTTCACAATTGAAGCATGAACAGAATCATGTTCCAAGAAATTAGGCCCCTAAATTAGTATTTAGGGGCCCTCCATCCACTGCCTACAAAAGAGTACCTCAGATCCTGTCCAAGAGACAAAGAAAAAAGAGAGAAACCATCTTTTCTGACCGCAGAGACTCTGAGACTACAGTCCAGGAGAGCAGATTGCATCTGAACATGAAACAGCATAGAATCCTCCCTCTATCCTCCGCAAAGACTGCGGGAGAACCTGGGTTAAAAAGTGAACAACGAACCCAAAACTGAAAGTAGAGGCCTAGCTCATGGAGGAGCCCCAAGGTAAACTAACAAAACTCAGAACAAAGGCTGTTAACAAGGCAAATACAAAATGTACTCACTAAAAGCGTATGCTTAGGTTATGGACAGGATTTAGCAAATGCAGCAAGGAAAAACTAGCCAAATATTAAATCTGTAACGGCTGTAGGCTGCGCACAGGCGGAGAATAGTCAGTATATCTGCCCCAACTATAGTGGGAATCACCTTGAAAATGCCTGACACCATCAGAGCATCCACTTTGAGCTTCTTTATATGTTGCGTATGTCCTCGCAACATAAAGCAAGCCTACTTCGCTAGACTAAAGTTGTTTGTAGGATTGTATGGTCTAGTGGTTTAGAGCGTCGTGAATTTCCGGCTAACCGCAGTGTTGTTATTGATTAAACACCCAACAGTTGTGAAACTGCAACACATTAGTACAGAGGGGTGTGGGCAGTGTTGAAGTTGGTACCACAAGCAACACAAGTATTTTTGGTTGCCTTACATATAATCCTCTGGTGATCAAACTTATGGAACCTTAAATATTATACTGGGAATAGAACTTATGGCTTTACCTCCAGGTCTTTCCACCCAAGATATAAGCAGAGTGGAAGCTCTGGTTGGTCGAATGTGAGGACCTATAAATTAGTGATAACCAGAACACCACCGATCTTTAACCAGTGGCAAGTATGCTCTCCAACGGGCCACCACAATACAAAAGGAGGGCACTGACCTGCCTAGGTCAAGCAATCTTGATCACAAGATTGTGCTTAGAAATCTGATGAATGACAGGCGAGAGTTCTCTCCATACTGTGCCTCCAGCCGACTAGATCTGGGTCGTAAGATCCGTGAACAATTATAAAGGCGCCGAGCGCCCACCGAGCAAATGAACTGATTACCACTTACATCACCAATCGTTTAGTCAAGAAACGTAATAAATCCACAACCCAAAAGCTTGTTATGCTTGCTGGAAACAAACTGAAGAACAATTCTCCTGTCAACCTTACAGAAACAGCCAGAATCCGGCACTGAAAAGTCTAAAGAATCGCCCACCAAAATGAAAACAGAATGGGAGTCAAGGACAACACTAGCAACCGAGTGCCCATTTGAGTCATGCTCTGGATTCCTGCCAAAAACCATGTCTGTGCAGGGGTTGTGTGGAGACGCATACACAGAGGAACCAGTGGATGAGGCTGGTGCCTCGACAGATATTAATGTTAATATGGAAGAGAAAGAGACGACAGAGCAAAAGTGAAGAAAGGAAAAAAAAGAAGTCATTGCCATACCATTAGTCCCAACGAATCACTGATTCAACAAGTAATGCCAACTTTCTTTCAGGGCTCAATCCTTACCCTTCCAGGGCACATCCCAATATGACTCTCCCAGTAGGAACACCAGAAGTACCAGCAGCATTCAGCTAGTAAGGGCAGATGACCTCTGATAATACTTCTGTCGTTAGACAGCCACCAAATACACTGCTCAATGTGCCACCAGGTGGTCTACCTGACGGTCCAATCCCTGTTGGAAGTTGTGGACCACCTCAGCGTCGGTGGGAGAACAAGGAAAAAAACACGAAATGACCCCCTACATAATCTCTCGAAGCAAAATTTAACGAATCTGAATCTGAATGGGATCAAGACCTTGCAACATAAGCCCAATAAAGAAGACATGGGGTGCTGAGTTCTTAGTCAGGCTAAGAAGCTCAAACCTCCCCACCACGCTAAGGTGATCCTGCGTCAGCGTAAGGACGCATTAGCGAGGGATCTGGCCACCGAGTATCTCGTTAAAGAGGGGGAATTATTTGAGTCATGGCGCGGGGAGACAGCGTATAATCCAGTGATTTAACTGCGGCCAACACGACTCGGTCTGGCTAATGGCGAAGTGCTTAGTCTTAATAAAGAGTGATTCCAATGCTTCTCAGGCGGTCGACGATACAGCCCCGTGAATGAATAAAACATCGACGTCCATATTTGTCACAACAACGTGAAAAATGGTCCATTAGATATAATTAAGAGGCTAAGAGCAACACTGCAACTGACACTATTTTAAATCGCATGAATCCGTCAGCGATTCTCCCGTAGCTTGAGTCCTCATTGATCACAACACCCACACGTCATCCCTTGTACTTTACCTGTAGCAGGAACCAGGTTCACCTGTAGCTGGAACCAGGTTCACCTGTATCAAAGACCAGGTTCACCTGTAGCATGAACCATGCTCACCTGTAGCAGGGACCAGGTTTACCTGTAGCAGGAACCAGGTTCACCTGTACAGGAACCAGGTTCACCTGTAGCTGGAACCAGGTTCACCTGTAGCTGGAACCAGGTTCACCTGTAGCTGGAACCAGGTTCACCTGTAGCAAGAACCAGGTTCACCTGTAGCAAAGACCAGGTTCACCTGTAGCATGAACCATGCCCACCTGTAGCAGGGACCAGGTTTACCTGTAGCAGGAACCAGGTTCACTTGTACAGGAACCAGGTTCACCTGTAGCAGGGACCAGGTTCACCTGTAGCAGGGACCAGGTTCACCTGTAGCAGGGACCAGGTTCACCTGTAGCAGGAACCAGGTTCACCTGTAGCAGGAACAAGGTTCACCTGTAGCAGAGACCAGGTTCACCTGTAGCAGGAACCAGGTTCACCTGTAGCAGGAACCAGATACATCACACACTGGTACCTCCCCCCTCCTCACTACACACCACCATGATATAAGACACCATGATATATGACACCATGATATAAGACACCATGATATCAGGCACCATTATATCAGGCACCATGATATGAGACACCATGATATGAGACATCATGATATAAGGCACCATGATATAAGATACCATGATATCAGGCACCATGATATGAGACACCATTATATAAGACACCATGATATAAGGCACCATGATATAATATACCATTATATCAGGCACCATGATATGAGACACCATGATATAAGACACCATGATATAAGACACCATGATATCAGGCACCATGATATGAGACACCATGATATAAGGCACCATGATATAAGACACCATGATATAAGACACCATGATATAAGACACCATGATACAAGGCACCATGATATAAGACACCATTATATAAGACACCATGATATACGGCACCATGACACCATGATATAAGACACCATGATATAAGACATCATTATATAAGGCACCATGATATGAGATACCATGATATCAGGCACCATGATATGAGACACCATGATATAAGACACCATGATATAAGGCACCATGATATGAGACACCATGATATCAGGCACCATGATATGATACACCATGATATAAGACACCATGATATAAGACATCATTATATAAGGCACCATGATATGAGACACCATGATATCAGGCACCATGATATAAGGCACCATGATATCAGGCACCATGGTATAAGACACCATGATATAAGACACCATGATGTAAGGCACCATGATATAAGGCACCATGATATGAGACACCATGATATAAGACACCATGATATAAGACACCATGATATAAGGCACCATGATATAAGGCACCATGATATGATACACCATTATATGAGACACCATTATATAAGGCACCATGATATAAGGCACCATGATATAAGACACCATTATGAGACACCATTATATAAGGCACCATGGTATAAGGCACCATGATATAAGGCACCATGATATAAGGCACCATGATATAATGCACCATGATATAAGACACCATGATATAAGCCACCATGATATAAGACACTATGATATAAGGCACCATGATATAAGACACCATGATGTAAGGCACCATAATATGAGACGCCATGCTATAAGACACCATTATATAAGGCACCATGATATGAGACACCATGATATAAGACACCATTATATAAGGCACCATGATATGAGACACCATGATATAAGACACCATGATATAAGACACCATGATATGAGGCACCATGATATAAGGCACCATGATATAAGACACCATGATATAAGGCACCATGATATAAGGCACCATGATATAAGGCACCATGATACAAGACACCATGATATAAGACACCATGATATAAGACACCATGATATAAGACACCATGATATAAGGCACCATGATATAAGGCACCATGATATAATACACCATGATATAAGGCACCATGATATAAGGCACCATGATATAGGGCATCATGATATAAGACACCATGATATAAAACCATGATATAAGACACCATGATATAAGACACCATGATTTAAGACACCATGATATAAGACACCATGATATAAGACACCATGATATAAGACACCATGATATAAGGCACCATGATATAAGACACCATGATATAAGGCACCATGATATAGGGCACCATGATATAGGGCACCATGCTAAATTTATAACTATATAAAATTCTAAATGATGTGGTACTGAGCTTATATTAAGTATATACGTTACATTATGTCAGATTCTAAATAATGATCTTTATGCTCCACATGATCATATATTAACGTAAAACGATTGAGACTACATATGACTGCCCAGAAGCTCAAGTTTTACGCCGAAAAAATGCATTATAAATCCATATAGCCTGGTCACAGACCGGGCCGCAGGGGCGTTGACCCCTGGAATTCTCTCCAGGTAAACTCCGGGTAATAGCATATTATGGGTCTCCTTTATGTATTGCTAAACCAGTTTAATTAAAACAAATTTAATTATAATATATACATACAAATGTACCAGAGTTGGAGAAGACACATGGAAATAGACCGTAACTAAAAAAAATACACATGGATATACACTGTAGTTGGAGAATATATATGAAAAAGTTAAGAATATAGACGCTAAAAGTCTATGGTATAAGCACACCATTTTTTACATGATTTTGTTCATGTAAAAAAAAAAAACACGCTAGACAAATTTACCAAAAGCCAACATCCTACACTGAAATTATTAAATACGACTATTTTTTCTATACGAATTATGTCTACGATGCGTTGTAGCTACCATGATGTAGATGACATCGATCACGCATGGTGGTTTTTCACTTAGCTGTTACTGGAGGGCAATCTATAAAGCAGAAAAAATACACAATTCATAAGAAAAACAATCAGAAATTTCACACTTTTACGAACGAAGCATATCACAAAGGGAGGTATACACTGCGTCACCGACCCCACATGTAAGACGCAAGCACACTGACATTGCGTCACCGACCCCACATATAAGTCGTAAGCATATTGACACTGCGTCACCGACCCCACATATAAGTCGCAAGCATATTGACACTGCGTCACCGACCCCACATGTAAGACGCAAGCACACTGACACTGCGTCACCGACCCCACATATAAGAAGCAAGCACATTGACACTGCGTCACCGACATGAAAACAGTTCCAGTCACATCTCGTATAATTTCTCCTTCCAGAAATATTTATATATATTTTATTTATAAACACATCTGCCGTTTCCCACCAAGGCAGGGTGGCCCGAAAAAGAAAAACTTTCATCATCATTCACTCCATCATTGTCTTGCCAGAGGCATGCTTACACTACAGTTATAAAACTGCAACACTAACACCCCTCCTTCAGAGTGCCGGCACTGTACTTCCCATCTCCAGGACTCAAGTCCGGCCTGCCGGTTTCCCTGAAACCCTTCATAAATGTTACCTTGCTTACACTCCAACAGCACGTCAAGTCCTAAAAACCATTTGTCTCCATTTGTTCCTATCTAACACGTTCACGCACGCTTGCTGGAAGTCCAAGCCCCTCGCACACAAAACCTCCTTTACCCTCTCCCTCCAACCTTTAATAGGCCGACCCCTACCCCGCCTTCCCTCCACTACAGATTTATACACTCTCGAAGTCATTCTGTTTCGTTCCATCCTCTCTACATGTCCAAACCATCCCAATAACCCTTCCTCAGCTCTCTGGATAATAGTTTTGGTAATCCCGAACCTCCCCCTAATCTCCAAACTACGGATTCTTTGCATTATATTCACACCACACATTGACCTCAGACATGACATCTCCACTGCCTCCAGCCTTCTCCTTGTTGCAACATTCACAACCCATGCTTCACACCCATACAAGAGTGTTGGTATAACTATACTCTCATACATTCCCCTCTTTGCTTTCATGGATAAAGTTCTTTGTCTCCACAAGCTTCTCAGTGCACCACTCACCTTTTTCCCCTCGTCGATTCTATTATTCACCTCATCTTTCATAGACCCATCTGCTGACACGTCCACTCCTAAATATCTGAATACATTCACCTCCTCCATACTCTCGCCCTCCAATCTGATATCCAATCTTCAGTTACCTAATTTTGTTTTGTTATCCTCATCATCACATTACTCTTTCCAGAAATTAACAAAGCAAAATCATAATTTATCCTCACTTAACAATGTCATGTTCCCAGCGTCATTTTATTAACGATCCTTATAAATTTTAGAAATTTTAATTCCTTTTTTTAGGCTAAATTAGGTCAGGGTTTATAAACGTATGAAAAATGTATATTTAACCACAGATGAATAGATTATATGAACAGTCATGATAACACCAGCAAACATTCAATTCTGCACCAGACTTATTCATGATAGTGAATGGGTTATATCCTAACACTCTCCGGTTAAGAGGAGGCCATAAACCCTATTTTCTACACTCACACACACACACACACGGCCCTACACTGTGTACGTTAGGCATATTGGAGTATGCAGCACCAGTTTGAACCCACACCTAGCCAAGCATGTGAAGAAGCTCGAGAAAGTGCAAGGTTTGCAACAAGACTAGTCCCGGAGCTAAGGGGTATGTCCTACGAGGAGGTTAACACCTGACGACTGGAGGACAGGAGATAGGGGAGACATGATAACAACATATAAGATACTGAGAGGAATTGACAAAGTGGACAGAGACAGAATGTTCCAGAGATGGGACACAACAACAAGGGGACACAGATGGAAGTTGAAGACTCAGATGAATCACAGAGATGTTAGGAAGTATTTCTTCAGTCACAGAGTTGTCGGAAGTGGAATAGTTTAGGAAGCGATGTAGTGGAGGCAGGCTCTATACATAGCTTTAAGCAGAGGTATGATAAAGCTCATGGCGCAGGGAGAGTGACCCAGTAGCGGCCAGTGAAGAGGCGGGGCCAGGAGCTTTGACTCGACCCCTGCAACCACAACTAGGTGAGTACAACTAGGTGAGTACACACACACACACACACACACACACATATATATATATATATATATATATATATATATATATATATATATATATATATATATATATATATATATATATATTCTAATAGTGTGTGGTTAATCCTCTTGTGTTTTGATGGGTAAGAGACGTGGCTTCCATATATCAAAGGATGTTTAACCAAGGGTATACCAGCACTGGTATACCAGCACTAGTATACCAGCACTGGTATACCCAACTTGTACGCCAGTGGTTGTTCGATCATTTAGCGGGTCATCATCTAACAAAGACCTGTACTTGACGGTCATACCTTCCCAACATTTCTTGCCGCGGGCACGCCAGGTGGACGCCGCGGGCACGCCAGGTGGACGCCGCGGGCACGCCAGGTGGACGCCGCGGGCACGCCAGGTGGACGCCGCGGGCACGCCAGGTGGACGCCGCGGGCACGCCAGGTGGACGCCGCGGGCACGCCAGGTGGACGCCGCGGGCACGCCAGGTGGACGCCGCGGGCACGCCAGGTGGACGCCGCGGGCACGCCAGGTGGACGCCGCGGGCACTTCCTCACTTGTGACCAGTTCACTTTACACGACCATAAGGAGTCTTACCGGTAATGGAGTTCCGGTTGGCAGATGAACCTACGTCACCTGGAAGAATATCAATAAGGAATTAACAAAAAGACTTTTCCACATATTAATATATAAGTTTTTGCATCTTAATTTTATTGCTAATATTTGAACGTATGTATGCATGTGTATGTACTCAGCGAGTTACACTCACCGATATGTAGGTGCGGTAGTCGAGTTTTAGCTCTTGGCCCCTCCCCCCTCCAACCTTCAATGAAGCGACGTGGATTCCAGCTTCTTGTTTACTCTTGAAACTGTTCATAGAATTTGCTTCCACCTCACTGTGAAGTTCCTTGCACTTGTTTTCATCCCTAAGACAGAAGAGGTTCTTCCTATCATTCCATTGAGACAACTTTCTTTTTAGCTTCCGTCTATGCCCCCTTGCCCCTGTCAAACAGTCTCTTCCTGTATGTGTGTACTCACCTAATTGTGGTTGCAATGGTCGAGACTTAGCTCCTGGCCCCGCCTCTTTACTGACCGCTACTACGTCCTCTCTCCCTGCTTCATGAGCTTTATCATACTTCGTCTTAAAGCTATGTATGGTTCCTGCCTCCACTACATCACTTACTAGACTATTCCACTTCCTGACAACTCTATGACTGAAGAAATACTTCCTAACATCCCTTTGACTCGTTTGAGTCTTCAACTTCCAATTGTGACCCCTTGTTTCTGTGTCCCCTCTCTGGAACATCCTGTCTCTGTCCACCTTATCTATTCCACGCAGTATTTTGTATGTCGTTATCATGTCTCCCCTAACCATCCTGTCCTCCAGTGTCGTCAGGTCGATTTCCCTTAACCTCTCCTCGTAGGACATACCCCTTAGCTCCGGAACTAACCTTGTTGCAAACCTTTTCACTTTCTCTAATTTCTTGACGTGCTTGACCAGGTGTGGGTTCCAAACTGGTGCTGCATACTCAAATATGTGTGTGTGTGTGTGTGTGTGTGTGTGTGTGCATGTGTGTGGTTATGTTCTCAGAGATGATAAGTCATGAGTCCTTCTAACTCATTAGCAGTGTTGTTGTCGGTGTATGTGTGTATAATGCAATCATTGTTAGTTTGTAAACGGCAACCATACCTGTACTCATAAACTGTCACCTCCGAAATTCTATGTTTCTCCTCCATAAACATCTTTGCAACTCCTCCAAGATATAATGTACAACAAACGTTGGTGTTGTTGTTTATTTATGTTAGTTCCTCTCCTGACTTGGTTATTAATTGCTCCAGGACTCTTGATTAAGCATAACCCGTACTGGGTCGCAGCATCACAAAACTCGTCATTAGAGGGAATGCATAGAAGCTCCACATAACAGAACTAACTTTTCTAAATTATTAACAGGAAGAAATAAATTGCGAACAATTTAGTTAGTGTAAATATGGCACAGTAACAGCACCAGCGCATTTTAATAGGAAAGGTTTTTGTTCTGGGAACTTTGTCAATTCAATACAGGTAATGTAGTATTTAAGAGATTTATCAATATACGTAGGGAAAGAGAAGTACTAGGTTGACACTAGGCACTAGGTTGACCAATACGTTGAAAAAATGATGAAATTACTGGACTTCCAGACTAGAGTGTTAGAAAGGGCGATCAATGATGCCTCAAGGAAGTGTCTTGTTTGCAGATCAGTCCCATTGATTAAAGAGGTATGCTAATTACGGTGAACCATGCACGCGATATTCATGTCGCATTACAGAAAACAGAAGTATATATTTTCATTTTTGTATATGTTTTTATGAAGGTATATAACATTTAATGACGAAATATTACTGAAAATGGTAATGATTTGTTTTTACTAATATTTTTTTTTTGAGCATTTGAATATATGGATATCATTTGATACCATGAAAAATAAATGAGACAAAGAAAAAATCGGTGTATGGAAACACAAGTTCATAACACAAAATATCGAAGATCTGCACAATGTCCCCATACATTCCTGTTCTAAAACTAGAGACATAGGGTTAAGAGAAAAGCAATATGAGAATTTTTCACCTTAGATAGTACCGATAGTCAAAATTTTGGGATGGAGCTTGAGGACCAAGTCTATACATCAAGTTATATTAGACACCGCTCCCAACTCCTCCCACAACAACAACTGCAGCAACTGTGAAACCTCCCACACGAAATTAGATTCGTTATCTTCCATCGAACTTCTTCCAAACACTTCAGAGGTCACCTTTCTTAACATCGTGTAGAAATACGCCAACATTCATTCAGACATAATTTTGTTCAAGTCCCAGTCTTATTGGGAACGACTCTTCTTACTTTTATCTTACTTTTTATGTATATATATATATATATATATATATATATATATATATATATATATATATATATATATATATATATATATATATAATATATATATATTATATATATATATATATATATATATATATATATATGAGAAAATATATCCTCAGACGATAGACCACAAGCAGATACTATCTAGTTTTTTTCATGTCATGGGGTTTTACTAACCCCACAGGCGCCATACAGCGCCAATTCCTGCGATCAAGAGCCCTCAGAGGCATCAAGGATGGCACTGCCTTCCTAGAATGCCCTATGATATGAGAATGTTGAGACTTTTTATGGGGGGGTGGCCTTAGTGCTAGCAAAGGGTTCTTGATCCATGGAACTGGAACTATCGTCCCCTTCCTCGGGTCAAATCTGTTTACCCCCATCTCTCTCATTCCCCAGACGCTCTTAGACCCTTAGAGGTTTAGTGCTTTCCATGAACATAATAATAATATTATTATAATTATTATAATAATTATAATAATAATAATAATAATAATAATAATAATATTATTATTATTATTATTATTATTATTATTATTATTATTATTATTATTATTATAATTTCTGCGCCATCAAGGGTATTGCTTCATTCCTGCTAATTAATCAAAAAGAACGCCACCAGCAACTTCAACTAGTACAAAACTACGTAAGTAGAAACCCACACTATTTTACTGAAATACAAAACAGATCAAATCCAACACTAGAAACTGAGAAACTAAGCTGGACCTTCCTAGAAAATGAAGCCGTAAAACAGCAGTGTTTGTTGGCCGGGTCGGTCAGCGACCCCCTGCCTCTACCATCAACTCACAATCTAGTTTTACTCAGCAGGCCTCCCAGTTGTCTGCAACCATCGCTATTTTATTACCTTTGGTTTTAATCGTTATTAATCTTGAGACGGTAGGCCTAGAGTCGAATTTCTGTACGATCCTCTGCCAAAGTCATTAGTTTCTAGCAATGGCGATCCTTACACTTAGAGACAGCTCAGGGACTTCAGCCAAACAATTGTTTTCTGACATCTTGCGACCCCTTTGGAAACTCGTTCGCGGCTTTCCCTAGAGGTCACGAGCCTCCCTTGGAGGAAACACTGCTATAAAATATACAATAAAATACAAGGGTTATGCATAAACCACAACGAAAATTATCTAAAAGACCGATTATCGTCTGCGGCTGACACTTAACATTTAAATTTACGCATAGACACTTATCGACTCTCCATAAAATGACTTACAACAGATCAACGTCAATGACCGTATGGGTATTCCCATTCTTGTTTACATGTAAAACTTACTACCCTTACGTTGTTTCTTTCTTGATCGTATATAACGTACATAGTACAATGAAATATATATATATATATATATATATATATATATATATATATATATATGTCGTGCCGATTAGGTAAAACTTGCGATTTTGGCTTAAATAGCAACGCTCACCTTGCCATATAAGACAAGTGAAAATTTGTGTATGCAATAATTTCGCCAAAATCATTCTGAACATAACGAAAAAAATATATTTCATTGTGTTTGTTTATTATTAAATTAATGTTAACGTATCTAAAATATATTTAGTTGGGTTAGGCTAAATTAAATTGCGCTTGTTGTAATAAGGTTAGGTAGGTTTTCAAAGTTTCTCTTGGTACAAAATTATAAATTCTTACATTAACATAAATGAAAAAAATATATCTTTAAACGTATAAGAGAAAATTTTAGAAAAGACTTAATTTTAGATGAGTTCTTGCTAATTGACCAGTTTTACCTAATCGGCACGACTATATATATATATATATATATATATATATATATATATATATATATATATATATATATATATATAGGATGGGGTCCACCTCTGGTGTACATTGTGGGACCCATAGCCTCGGAGAAGTGGATAAAAAGGCTTCAAGGAAGAATATTTAGATTTCTTTCTGAAGCCATTTGAATATTCCACTTCCCCTACCACCCCATCTTTTGACTGTGTATAAACTTTATTTCAAGACAAAATACATTGACAAGAATATAATAGGGAGTAAAACAACATAGATAACAACTCAGAGCTACATGTCAAATACTTTGTCCAGCTCCCCGGCAGTGGGCCGCGTGCCCAGAATGCTGCAGACATTTTCCCTCTGGATCGCAACACTGAGTCTCTGAAAGAGGAAGCTGGTCGCCCTGTGGTCCTTGGTTTCTATGATGAATTTTTCACCCAGCTCTTTGAGAAACTTTAGAGCACACTTGCCCCATGCTCCAAGTGTCTCCGACCCTATTGGGATGAAGTTATAGCAAGGGGAAAGGTCTTCATATTTGCGAGTCTGGCAGCTCCACCCCCTTCAGCTACGGAGTATGGCAAGTAGGTGTCTGCCCTTGTGGCAGCACAGGTGTAATCCCAAGCAATCTGCTTACCATCCTTCCAGGGTAGCATAGTGGCTACATCAGGACGCTTTTGACTTCCATCAGACCTATACATATATATATATATATATATATATATATATATATATATATATATATATATATATAATATATATATATATATATATATAAATATATATATATACATATATAATAATAGTAAGAGATTCAAACAAGAACTAAATAGTCTTTCGTGATTACTCACATTATCAAGGAACTATAGTTTATAGTTCCTTGATAATGTGAGTAATCAGAAGCGCTGGAATTCTTCTATTTTTCATAGTGGTGTCTTGCATATTTTGATATCACCTGTTTACTGTGATCTTTTGCATATATATATATATATATATATATATATATATATATATATATATATATATATATATATATATATATATATATATATATATATATATATATATATATATATATATATATATATATATATATATATATATATATATATATATATATATATATATATATATATATAAAGAATGAAAAGATGGGGTGGTAGGGAAGTGTAATATTCAAATGGCTTCAGGAAGAAATTCAAATATTCTTCCTTGAAGCATTTTTATCCACTTCTCCGAGGCTATGGGTCACACAATTTGCACCAGAGGTGCAAATATATATATAGTTATATTATGCAAAAATCGCGAACAAGCGATACAAGATGCAAAACAACCTAAGCCTTTCGTGTTGCAATCAATACATAATCAGGAACTTGCTATGTTGCAGAAAAGAGGAGGAGGTCCAAACAAATACAATCACAGGAAGCGCCTTTGCAAAGGCGCTTCCTGTGATCGTATTTGCTTGGGACTCAACGGCCGTACAAAATCTGCATGTTATCGATCTACCTAGTCAGCGCAGGAGGTGGAGTAAATAAGGTAAGGCGGGTTTTATTATGACACTTTTCAGCAATATTTCAGCGATAAAAGTTGATAGAGACTTTTATTTACATACAGCTCAAGGACATTTATTAATGAAAACTTTTGTTTTTCTTCACGATTGGCATCTTGATCCCTCTGGAGTGCAAGCCACTCGTTTAGAAACATTTCCTTTAATACTGTAAATGTCCAAAACTGTACATAATTGTCTTTAAGTAAGACACACTCGTTGTCTCCCTTGTATTTAGTCGCTTACAGAAGAAACAGCAAAACCAGAAGAGAGGTGAAGATAATGTAATCAGTCCATTAGACTTGTAGCTTTGACATTGTCAGTCCCACATGGAGCTGGACATTTCTTCAGGCTGAGAGGGACTGACCACCTCAAAGCTACTTCTTCAAGGTTGATAGACTGATTATATAACCTTTACTTCTGCACTATTTCTTCTGTCTCCATATCGGTCACATCTGTATTCGACTGAAGAAGCCTACTGAATAGGAGAATCGCTTCGGGATCATGGACTTGGCCGCGGGGGCGTTGACCCCCGGAACACTCACCAGCTATACCTAACTACTATACATGTGTCTTACTTATCTACTTGTCGGTATTCTGTTAGAAGATCTGACTATTATTTTTCACTGGACACTGTGGAAAAAAAATAATAAAGAGATAGTTATAAAGGGCTTAAAATCCTAGTTTTTGCGCCTCCCCATTTGAAAAATATTTTCCCATGCCAATAATAAAGAGATAGTTATAAAGGGGCTTAAAATCCTAGTTTTTGCGCCTCCCCATTTGAAAAATATTTTCCCATGCCAAATATCTCCTATTTTTTCCCCATTCTGTTTTTTTTTTATTTCCCAACACTCCTTGCTATCTTGGCACCCTTGATGTTCAGTATTCACGGCTCGCAGTAACAAGAGTGTCAACAAAGGCACCGTCACCACGGTTTCAGTCATTTAATTCGTACTCAGACTCATGGGCGATTAACAAATTGATTCAGTTCGCAGAAATCTCCCATCAACTTAAGATGTCAAAACACTGGAAAAATCTAAACTGGCTTTATTTTCATGAAGTTTTGCACAATGCAGACTGTTTTGGTTGACTTTGGGTTGACTTTCATTGCCTTTTGCCAAAATTTTCTTTTGCTGGTATAGGAAATATACCAGAGAACTATAATATTTTTGGTGGTTGGAGAAAAATAATGAATGACGAGTTGGTCGTTGCCAGCCGCGTCTCAGGCTTCTTGGCGCATCTTTCACGTTAGAGAAGGAAAGTTTACGACCAGGAAACTCGTTGACTCCCCATAAAATGTTTACGACTGGCAGGGCTCGATGGCTAGGGTAGCAAGCTACCGGGACTACCAGACTTTCTTCCGTTTATCTTCTCTATGTCAACATCACCTACCACGCCCACACCTACCACGCCCACACCTACCAAGCCCGTGTCTTCCACGCTCACACACTCTTACACATACTAATGCCCAAGCATTCTTAAGCTCTGGGATACCCCGAAATTTAAAACATGAAAAAAATTGGGTGAAGGTCACGAAGAACAGGAGAAATATTTACGAGTTTCATGAGATTATAAAGAGAAGTTAAGACAGGAAAATAGGAGACAGGAGCATCGTGTATTGAACGAGGATTACAAACTCTAGGATTTACACCATTTATCATAAGAAGCTGGAGATTTCACACTGATGCTTTCTAAGACGCTGAGGATTTCATACTACCAGACTCAAGATATTGAAATAGTCCTAATAAGAAATTTTAAATAATATATTAGTTCTGCTTTCCTAGAAAAGTTGAAGACGTTCTACAAGTTTTTTCAAAGAAGTTGAAGGTGTGATATAAGTTTTACTTCAAGGCTGAAAGCATTAGACTTATTTTCTTAATAACATTACGCTGGCCAGTAATTCCCGATAGGTCAAAGTGCCTCATATACTTCAGGCAGTCTCTTGTAGGTAACATTTATTAAAGTCAGGACGCATAGAGTAAAACCATAATTTTACTGAATTACTGAGGAAGTGTTAATATTAATATATTCTTTAAAACCTCCGGTAATATTAACCCCTTCCCATGTATAAATCACCCTGCCTACGGTGTGTTATATATATATATATATATATATATATATATATATATATATATATATATATATATATATATGTCGCGCCTAATAGGTAAAACTGGTCAATTAGCAATAACTAATTTAAAATTAAGTCCTTTCTAAAATTTTCTCTTATACGTTTAAAGATATATTTTTTTCATTTATGTTATTGCAAAAATTTATAATTTTGCAACAAAAGAATCTTAGAAAACTTACCCAACCTTATTATAACAAGCGCAATTTAATTTAGTCTAATCCAACTAAATATATTTTAGATACGTTTACAATAATTTAATAAATTAGACACATATGCAACACTTGGGTATCTTTATTGAGGAAACGTTTCGCCACACAGTGGCTTCATCAGTCCAATACAAAGAAGAAAGCACATGTGTCTAATTTAACAACTTGTCGGTTCTCTGAACCATTCATCTACATCCTGTCTGACACAGCAACTTCTTGGGATCTTGATACAAACGGATTCTTCAACATTTGTCCAAACCTTTGGACGAAGACCTACTTCGACTAGTGGATGATACCACTATGACCACTAATCCTCCTGCTTCATCTCACCTGTCTACAGTATATAAGCAACTTCTATTTGCCTTATGCTGTATTTACTTTAAGATTGATGGACTGAACACATCAACTCCAGGCCGAGGGACTGATTACCTCAAACTCCTCCTCTCCTTACACCTTTCTACTTTGTATTGGACTGATGAAGCCACTGTGTGGCGAAACGTTTCCTCAATAAAGATACCCAAGGGTTGCATATGTGTCTAATTTAACAACTTGTCGGTTCTCCGAACCATTCATCTACAATAATTTAATAATAAACAAACACAATGAAATATATTTTTTTTGTTAGGTTCAGAATGATTTTTGCGAAATTATTGCATATACAAATTTTCGCTTGTCTTATATGGCAAGATGAGCGTTGCTATTTAAGCCAATATCGCAAGTTTTACCTAATCGGCACGACAAAAAATTATATATATATATATATATATATATATATATATATATATATATATATATATATATATATATATATATATATATGTCGTGCCGATTAGGTAAAACTGGTCAATTAGCAAGAACTCATCTAAAATTAATTCCTTTCTAAAATTTTCTCTTATACGTTTAAAGATATATTTTTTTCATTTATGTTAATGTAAGAATTTATAATTTTGTACCAAGAGAAACTTTGAAAACCTACCTAACCTTATTACAACAAGCGCAATTTAATTTAGCCTAACCCAACTAAATATATTTTAGATACGTTAACATTAATTTAATAATAAACAAACACAATGAAGTATATTTTTTCGTTATGTTCAGAATGATTTTGGCGAAATTATTGGATACACAAATTTTCACTTGTCTTATATGGCAAGGTGAGCGTTACTATTTAAGCCAAAATCGCAAGTTTTACCTAATCGGCACGATATATATATATATATATATATATATATATATATATATATATATATATATATATATATATATATATCGATATATATATATATATATATATATATATATATATATATATATATATATATATATATATATATATATATATTGCAACAAGGAGAAGGCTGGAGGCAATGGAGATGTCATGTCTGAGATCAATGTGTGGTGTGAATATAAGGCAGCGAATTCGTAGTGTGGAAGTTAGTAGGAGGTGCGGGATTACCAAGACTATTATCCAGAGGGCTGAGGAGGGGTTAAGGTGGTTTGGACATGTAGAGAGGATGGAACAAAGTAGAATGACTTCAAGAGGGTATAAATCTGTAGTGGAGGGAAGGCGGGGTAGGGGTCGGCCTAGGAAAGGTTGGAGGGAAGGGGTAAAGGAGGTTTTGTGTGCGAGGGGCTTGGACTTCCAGCAAGCATGTGTGAGCGTATTTAATAGGAGTGAATGGAGACAAATGGTTTTTAATACTTGACGTGCTGTTGGAGTGTGAGCAAAGTAACATTTATGAAGAGATTCAGGGAAACCGGCAGACCGGACTTGAGTCCTGGAGATGGGAAGTACAGTGCCGGCACTCTGAAGGAGGGGTGTTAATGTTGCAGTTTTATAACTGTAGTGTAAGCATGCCTCTGGCAAGACAGTGATGGAGTGAATGATGATGAAAGTGTTTCTTTTTCGGGCCACCCTGCCTTGGTGGGAAACTGTCGATGTGTTAATAAAAAAAATAATATATATTATAACGCTTAAGGGGCACGAGATCAGCAGCAGCAATATAATCTGACGAGTTACTAAAATCTGTCTTTAGTAAGGCTGACGAACTGTTGAGACAGATATCTATTTAATATGGTAGGAATTATAACATACTTTGAAAAGATTATAAAGCATATGTTTTACACATTAAACTAATAAGTCAGGGATTTTATATTGAGATTTTTAACATTTTAAAACTTTTTTAGTTTGGTTTTAGGAGATCGGCTAATGAAGACCATGAGAAAAGTACCGAAGAAGTGTAGGGAAAATTAGGAAAAAATGTATATATAATAGGTAGCAGATATGTGTAGCTAGAGGAGGGAGGGTGGAGAAGTTAGGGCGGAGAATAGGAGAAATTCTTGTAATAAAGATGTAAAAGTGATGGTAAGGGAGAAAAGGCGCATAAGAAAAGTCCTTTACAATGTAAAAATGATATAAGGAGTGTAGAACATATGATGAAAAGAAAACAATGCATTTATGGTTTGCCCAGAAGGCCGTGAATGGGAAAATGGCGGCTGTTTGCTCATTAGACGAATCCTGTTAAAATCACTTTTCACTAAAAAACATTTATTTAAACAAATTATTCATGTTACACTATATAAACTGCAGCAGTTTCCATGCATACATCACTGTGCTACCTAATAATAACAATAATGTTCCATTGCGCAGAAAGCCATTGAACTGTTGGTGTGGCGTGTACGTCAACACTCAGCACACCTCTGTGTCCAGGGGTCACAGCCATGTTAGAGCTGCTATACACACCTCTATGTCCAGATGAGTCTTACATACACACGCATACTCTCTCTCTCTCTCTCTCTCTCTCTCTCTCTCTCTCTCTCTCTCTCTCTCTCTCTCTCTCTCTCTCTCTCTTCTCTCTCTCTCTCTTTCTTTCTCTCTCTCTCTCTCTCTCTTCTCTCTCTCTCTCTCTCTCTCTCTCTCTCTCTCTCTCTCTCTCTCTCTTTATCTATCTTTCCCCGCATCTATCTTACCAATAAATTTTCAATTAGAAATAATTATACACTATTAATGCCATTAACCTAGAGACTGTAATATCAGTAATTCAGGAAACTTCATTAAACTGCCAAAAAAAGTTTAATCTTTTATTAACATACGTAATAATTAAAAATTTATGTGACTTCATTGACATTTTGAATTAGTATTTATTTTATTGTTGTTCGTACCTCTGTTAAGTACACAAGAAACTTTAAACACCATACTCAGCAGCTTTTCATTGGTACTTATTGCACAGCTACCTGAAGGGTCAACGCCCCTGCGACCCGGTCCAAGATCAAGCCTCTTGGTGGATCAGGGTCTAATCAACCAGGCTGTTGCTACTGGCAGCAACCAACTGGATGCACGAACCCCATTCCAGCTTATCTGGAACTGATTTGAAGAACTTTTCAAGATCCCTCTCGAAGACAGCCAGGGGTTTGTTAGTAACCCCCCTTATGTATGAAGGGAGGCTATTGAAAAGTCTTGAACCCCTTACACTTATTATTTTTTTATTGTATTCGTGGCACCACTGCTTTTCACTCGGATGATTCATTTTGCACCGTCTACTGAACCTCTTGTTTTCATAGGGAAACATCATACACTTTCTTATGGGTCCTGCTGTTAGGTGAGGGTTGTATAAGGTGTACCAAAAGAGGAGGCACAAATAGCATCATCTCTGCACTGTATGAGAACATTTAAAGGGCTGCTCTCAGATCACTGTGTCCTGATCAAAAATTCTCGAAAACCTTTGTACAAGAATTAATATGGCTGTTAATGGCATTTGTTTTGATTTACAAGTGAACCAAGTTTAAACTGAGTACTATTTTCTCCTATAGGTCTAGACTTCTGCAATGTACTGTACATTACTGGCACATTTACTTTGAGTCCCACAGCTTTTAGTGTTCCTGTTTAAAGGTTTTGTAATTCCTTGATTATTCACAAAGTTTAAATAATTACAGGCATGAGTTTTTTTGTGTGTAATGTAGACTGTATCTGATTTATTGTCAACCATATTGTCAAAAAGTGCAGTTTTTTCGTGATTCCATTAGTATTTGCTTTCCTTCTGCTTTGATTTTGTGGCTCAGTACCTGGTAGTAGAGAAAAGAGAGTTGCTCAGGAGCTAGAAGTAGGAACGCAAGTGGAAGGTAACATCCGCTTGAATAAACTGAAAAGGCACAATACCGGGACTGGAACAATATACAAATAACCCACACACTGGAGAGGGGAGCTTATGACGACGCTTGAGTCCGACTTGGACCATTTACAAAGTCACAGTGTGACTTTGTAAATGGTCCAAGTCGGACTCAAATGTCGTTATAAGCTCCCCTCTCCTATGTGTGGGTTATTTGTATATAGCATCCACTTGGATTATAGACTGAATGGTGGTAGAAATAGATGCATTATAGTGACTCAAATAAAAATTCATGCCTGATTGATTTTTAGCTGAGAAATGGGTGGGAGTGTTTTTGTATACTCTGAGAGGATGTGTAGAATTTTAGAGTGGGACTTGGACTGGTGGCGGCGGCTTATAAATGATTGAAATATCTGGTGTGTTTGGTGGTGGAAGGGGAACATTAGGTGGTAAAAATTATGGGAATGTGTGAGCAGAGAGATGGAGGGAATAAGTAGAGGAATAGGTAATGTGGAGTCTTATGAAAGGGCGGTAATGAATATCTTAGGAATTGGGAACTTTATGTCTGGCAGTGTTTGTGATGAGCAAAATGGTTGAAAAGTAGATGGGGGTGATAGGAGAGTGTAAAAGTAGAGGTGAGGATGAGATGGTAGAAGAGCATGGATGTAGGGGTAGTAGATGGTAGATAAGGAAATGGCTTGGTAGGTGTGTAGAATTAGAGGCAGTAGAGGGAAGATGAAGGAATGGAATGGTAGAAAAGTGGAGATAAGGGAAGTAGAAGATGGATGAAGGGATGTGGATAGTATGAATGTGAGGGATGACTGGATGGGCCTGACAGATGCGTGTGGGAGGCTGGAGCATCCGGGGAGGCTGGAGCATCCGGGGAGGCTGGAGCATCCGGGGAGGCTGGATCATCCGTCAACAATAAAGATATTGACCCTCACTCTTTGGTTCCCTTAGGAAGATTGTTTTTCTTGTATCTTTTCTCTTTTCTGTGAAGTGTAGCACCCCATCCATCTTTCTCCCATCTCTTCTGCCGTCTGTCTAGCTTTCTGCCTTTCCTATATTGTACAGTCCTTCTCTATACACTCTATACCTGCCCGTATTTTTGAGATACACTTACTATTGTCTCGCTTCTTCTTCTTGTTTCACTTGTCACCATAACTTCAGCAGGCGTTTCTTCTCCATGTTGTATTCCTTGTATTACCATTTCCTTTTCATACCCTTGTTTGTGTCTTTTTAGTATATTTTAGATTTCCCTCTCGCTGATCTCTCTCAACTCCTTTCGCTGTGTTTCTGAAGTAAAATTCCTACAGATTTATTCCTCCGCCGAGTTTGACCTTTTTATTTGATGTCTCTTTAGTGCAGCTTGTCTCACAGCTTCTTTGAAAATGTTCATATTATTAAGGTTGGCTTTAACCACGTCTGCTAAAGACAGCTATAGCCCTGTCTCCCATTTTTACATTTTCTTTGGTCTTCATTCTTCATGTCACTCCAGGTCCTCTTCATTTCCTACATTTCATTTTCTACATTTTCATTTTATACTCTGTAAATTTATCCTAGGATTCACTTTCGATTCTTTAATCCAGCCTATCGATCGC
>WNWK01003590.1:32500-57500 GCA_009830355.1 Cherax destructor
AAAAAATACTTCCTAACATCCCTGCGACTCATCTGAGTCTTCAACTTCCAATTGTGACCCCCTTGTTGCTGTGTCCCATCTCTGGAACATCCTGTCTTTGTCCACCTTGTCGATTCCTCTCAGTATTTTATATGTCGTTATCATGTTCCACCCTGTCCCTCCTGTCCTTCAGTGTCGCCAGGGCGAGTTCTCTTAACCTCTCCTCGTAGGACACGCAATCCGTTACACTTTCTCTAGTTTCTTGACGTGCTTGGCCAGGTGAGGGGTTCCAAACTGGAGCTGCATACTCCAATATGGGCCTGACGTACACGGTGTACAGCGTCCGGAACGACACCCATATGCTGCATCATTTATTTGGTTGATGTGCGCCTCAGGAGATGTGCTTGGTATTATATAGACTTCAAGATCCTTGTTCTTGAGTGAGACTTGTAGTCGTTGTTTCCCTAGACTGTACTCTGCCTGTTTTTTTCTTTGCTCTTCCCCGATCTTCATGACTTTGTATTTGGTGGGGTTGAACTCCAGGAGCCAGTTGCTGGACCAGGCTTGCAGCCTGTCCAGATCTCTCTGTTGTCCTGCCTTATCTTCCTCCGAATGAATTCTGTGTGTGTGTGTGTGTGTGTGTGTGTGTGTGTGTGTGTGTGTGTGTGTGTGTGTGTGTGTTCGTTCTTGTGTTCGTGCAAATGGGCACGTACGTGCGCTTGTGTCGGAGAGAGGGTCTAGCATCGAGTTGTGCTAAGAATTTTCTGGCCTTCCAGAGTTTATAAAGCCCAGGTGGCCGAGGAGGGTCGAGTGGTGATGGGCGTCATCGCAAAGTTTACACAATTTACACTCTTGCCAACTCTCTCCTATTTTCGTTAATCAAGGTACCGCCTTGTGTCGTCCTCCCATGGTGCTCCGGTGTGGTGTGGGAGGCGAGAATGCTTATCAATAAGACTTATCCTCCCACTGAACCCCGTCTGACAGACACTTTATACATAAACATCCTGAAGCCAACAACAAGCTTGAGTGTAGTACAATTACGCAGTAAATATATTATTATTATTAATATTATCTGCTGAAGAGGATCCCAAAAGGGGATCGAAATATACAGATCAATTAATCTTCTGTGTTTCTGTCTCCACGTGGGTAGTAGAGCAATGACAAGCTTTCATTACACATTAGTTATCCATATTATTATTATTATTAAAATCATGGGCAAGGGCTAAACATATAGGGCGTTCATCCAGCAACCTTAGAATGGGAGGTAATGAGGTTTGATCCAAGGAAGGAGTAGACAGCTCTAATTTCCTGGATGAAGAGCCATTCAGCGGTGTTGCAACACTTCCTTGAAGAGATCCGGTATTCACCAAACCACCTAAGTTATTTATATTTATTTCTTAAATCTGCAGTTTTGTCACAGCTGAAGTATTAAATAACAGTCGATTCTTAAACATGACTACTACTTCCCCGGGTATCAGTCACTAGTGACCAGAAGAATAACATGACTACTACTTCCCCGGGTATCAGTCACTAGTGACCAGAAGAATACTCAACCTAATATCATTACACGTTACTCAATTTAAAACACAAGATAGTATCCATTGTACAACACTCTGCGATACCTAATCTGAAATACCACACGATGTTCGGTTTTTAAATATTAAACGGTACCCAGTCTAAAACATTATGCGATATCCTATCTAGCACATTACATGGTAATCAATATACCATAGCTTCACATACCATTATACACTTTTTGAAACAGAACACATCTAGTTTAACGCACGATATGCCACAAAATCATACACCAGTACCTCACACATTACATAAATGCACCAAACACCAGATTATGCCACAATCACATACCTAACAAAAACACAGGAAAAAAAACACACGGGAAATATCAGTTGCAGACAACAAAGCCACAGACGTCAGAGTATAGCCCAGACGCTGTGTTACACACACCCGGAGCAACGCCATCACCAACAAACAACAACTCTGATGGGAAAACTTCTGATCGTCGGATCTTACATGTGGAATTTTTTTTCTTTCGGTGGCAAGACAACGGTGCTTTAATCTTCGCCTGTGCGGTTCGAGTACGGATTGTGTTGTGATACATATGCAAAAACTAACGAATTATTCAACAACAGTTGTTGGAAAGGTTAGACTGAAAGCCTTTCGGCTGTTGGAAAGGTTGGATTGAAAGTTTTCAACTGTTGGAAAGGTTAGATTGAAAGCCTTTCTTCGGCTGCATTGAAATTCGTTTGGTATAATGCATTTCGACTGCTAGAAAGCCGTGAAAAAGAATGAACAATCTAGGAACCAGCACAGAAAGTGCTCCTACCCAAAAATTGGCCGGATGTACAAACAAGCTAGAAATGAGTGTACCAACATTGGAAGAAAAAAAGTAATATACTTGGAAAAAGGAACAGCATGTTGCATTATAATTAAAAAAAGAGTGCAAAAACGGTGGAAAGAAGCACTGGAAAATAATTGTTGGTGCCTTAACCTTAGTATAGCATCCCGGGTCGGACTCTCAAGAGTAATTTACAATGTAGTGGGGTCTGAAAACTACTCAGATTACAACACTAAAATACAGGGCAAGTGCTTGGTCCCTCGTTCTTTAATGATAATTTCAACGACGTACTATAAGATTCTTGAATGCCATAGAAGTAGAATTACTCTGTCCTAAGGTGTGAGAGATCCATCACCAACTTGTTGCTATGTCTACCTGCAACTGACAACTTTCAATATTTTCTAGGATTAGGGGGAATACTGGTATGGGCAAAACTACTGCAAGAAAGTTGTATTTATTTGCCTAGTAATTTTCGAATTAAACATGCAGATTGATTTTTCATAAGGCATCGCAGATAATGTGCTTAAATTGGAAATTGCAATTAAATTTATTAAAAAATTCGACATGTATTTTAGGGGTTAAATGCAGTGTTGTCGCGGGTAGCTATCCGGGGTGCTATCCGGGGTGCTTCCCGGGGTTCTACCCGGGGTGCTACCCGGGGTACTACCCGGGGTGCTACCCGGGATACTACCCGGGGTACTACCCGAAGTACTACCCGGGGTGATACCCGGGATACTACCCGGGGAACTACCCGGGGTACTACCTCGGGTGCTACCCGGATCAAGCCCGGGGAGCAATCCCGAGCTCTCAATCGTTTGTTGACGTTTTTTAGGTTGGTCAAAAATACAGTAATTTAAAAAAAAATATCTGCGCTATTACTGTATACATTAATACCGCGAAGCATAATTCAAATTCAGGTAAATCATTAAGGCAATGTACTGTTTCGGTAATTTTGTGCACAAATCTGTATATTTTCGCTTCCAAAGGACATAAGGCAATGGATTCAACAGAGCAATTACATCACGAGCTTGCACTTCCCTTGAGCTTGAACGGTGTTGAAGGTGAGCTTGTGAAGCTCCCTGCCAACACGAGTTCTACCTGGTACACTTATTGCATCACTTGCATACTCCTCAAAACGCTCATTACCAGAGTACGTTTTCTTAGCGAAGACATTACATTATTTTGTTTAAACTGTTTTTCAAGTGTTTCAGTTTGTGAATCGAATTTTTCAGTGTAGTGTCCGCGCTACTGTTTCTTTCCCTCGTCTAATGTTGTGTCCCCAAGATCCTTCCAGTCTCCAGCTCTGTCTTCGTTAATAAATGATTTAGGAAAACCAACAAGTTGATAAATGAGACACTTGGGCAACATTTGGGCATCTTTATTTTGGATACGTTCCGTCTACCAGTGGCTTCAGTCCAATGTAGAGAAAGGTGAAGGATGAGGAGGAGTTTGAGGTAATCAGTCCCTCAGCCTGAAAGCGGTGTGTTCAGTCCATTAAGACTGATGGAAATGAACACATCATTTGCTAACTTTTTTATACTAAGTATAATTCTGCCTCTATATATATATATATATATATATATATATATAACTTAAAAAAGTCAATAATCTATTGCAAAAATGTCGTAAGTAAAAAAATAAAATAAAATATGAAAAATAAAGAAACGGACTTTTTTATAAAAAAGGGTTTATTCTAGAAAACCCAGTCGAACTGACCTTTAAAAAAACGCACTTTTTAACACCAGGTTTAACGGGTGGCAATCTTCATGCTAGCACTGAAAGAGTTGTCATGGGATCACCTTTTGGCAATATATGCAAAATACTGGTCTCTACCCCTTTTATTTATTTTTTATTTTTTTTTCTAACAGCCTCCCGTAGCCTTAATTTGAATCCATTTACTACCGTCACTGTTTGAAAAATTCGTGTTTTCTCCGTAGCCATCTGTCAGTCATACAGGAAAGTCTGTTTATTTCCTGTTTTCACGAACAAATCAATTATTTACCTTCAAATTTATATTTAATTTTAATTTTAGATGCCTGAGTTCAGCGATGATCGACCTGGTCCCGAGCGTGACCTGGTCCCGAACGTGACCTGGCCCCGAGCGTGACCTGGCTCAGAGCGTGACCTGGTCCTGGGCGTGACCTGGCCCCGAGCGTGACCTGGTCCCGAGCGTGACCTGGTCTCGAGCGTGACCTGGCCCCGAGCGTGACTTGGCCCCGAGCGTGACCTGGCCCCGAGCGTGACCTGGTCCCGGGCGCCGGGGGCGATGATTCCTTGAAACCGTCAACAGATATTTCCAGAGTATCTTCAGAAACCAAACTACAACATTAGTTTATGAAAAGTATGGAAAGGTACACAATGTATCTACACCTTGAGGTGTATATCTCACGGTATATACAATGACACTTAATATCCTTCTAAATTTTAAAGAATGCCTTTGATGTTAATGAAGAGGTAAATTGCAGCCTTCGTGTCTCTCGTGCACCCGGTAGGCCTAAAATCAAACAAACTAACAGGAAGGTGGTGAGGCTGGGGCGGCGGCCCCGCGGGGCTGGCTTGTCTGGGGCTAGACCCACACGCACTGCCAATCAGATTTGCGAAATGCAATTTGTATGGTCGAGCGATCTGCATGGAGAGATGGTCCAGATTTACAGGAAGAGAGAGGGGTGAAGGATGAGAGGTGAGGGAGAGGGAAATGTGAGGGGAAGGAAAGGGAGAAGGGAAGGAAAGAGAAGGAGAGATGAGGGAGAGGGAGGATGAGAAAGGAGTAAGGAAAAGGAGAGAATTAAAGAGAAAGAGAGAGAGGGGGAGATGAGGCATAGGTGATTAGATGATTAGAAAGGGAGAAGAGGGATGAGTGAGGTGTGGGATGGGGAGAGTTGAGAGGTTGTAGAGAAGGAAGGGAACTGAAGGATGGGAGAAGGGAGAGAAAAGTGAGGAATAGGATGGAAGACGGAGCATCAAAGTAGAAAAGAGGAGGAGGACAGGAAGTGGAAAAGATACGGAATGAGAGAGGTTAGCAAGGGAAGGGATGAAAAAGGTGAAATATGTGTACTCATGTGTAACATGTGTACTCATCAAGTTATATATCGGGGGTCCAGACTCAGCTCGTGGCCTATCTCTTAAATTAAAAATTGGCAGGCTGGCCTTTTGGGTTTATCCAGTACATTTGTTCACCCACCCAAGACTGAAAGATCCACTTGACTCATCTGCGATTTTGGCTTCTACATATACCCTTTCCTACCTGCCTCTCTCATTTCAAACAGTCTGGCCCCAATCCGCTTTGTCCAATTATCTGAGTGTCCTGAATGTCGTTAACACGTCTCCCCTGATCGTTTTCTTTTCTGATGTAGTTAAATTCAGTGACACTTGAGTCTTTCACTACACTCGGCTCGTTCAATTCCGAGGAGCCAATCTTGATGCAAATGTCTGAACCTTTGTCAGATTCTGATCACGCGTCTCAGGCGTGGATTCCATGCTGGCTCTGCAGTGTTTGCAATATCCTTAACATATGTCCTGTACAGTTTACTGAAAGATCTCTTGTTGGTAATCTAAAGGCAATTCTGAGACTTGCTAGCTTTCGTGTGCTGCCGCTTTATATGCGCCTCTGGCGATATGTTCAGTATATTCCATGTCTGGTGATCTTCCTTCCTCTCAGATATGCATCACCTGACACCTATTTGCATTGAACGCTGGTAGCAATTTGTTTAACTACTTCTGTAAGTTGTTGAACACCTTCAAAGACCTACTTGCGATGCATGCGTCCACTGGAGTGCAACGATCAAGCACCTTGCCACCCTTCCGCTTCAGGACATTCAGGGAATGTCTGGAGATGTGCCACAAATACCGACAAAATGCATTGATGACCACCTCCCTGGTTTTTGCGAATGAGATATCCGTGAAGGTGAGCGAGTTGGTTCCAGGCGTTGAGTGGTGCTCTCTTTAGGAGGGAGAAGACGAGGCAGAGAGTCGTTATGTCATATGTTGAATCCATTGCCAGCTTCATATGTCCCTTGAACAGGAAGAATAAACACGCTCTGATATCAATCCTACATGGTGCACCTATGGACAGTTTCATGGATGAGTCTGACCTGGCCTTGGAGGCCAGAAATCTGTAAAACCTATCGGTAAGAGTTGAAAGGCGGGGCCAAACGGTAGGAATAGATGTAGTGATCCTTTGTTTTTGTTTTTAAATGGCTTGAAACCCTAGCTCAGGCAGGCCAGCGGATGCTTCACCACTTTACGGATCATCAGATTAAGACCCACGTCAGGAAATATTTGACCTGTTTCTTGATAAACAAAAGAGCAGCACCGCCACTTAGGCACCCTGGCAGACGGCACCACCACCAGTTAGGTACCCTGATAGACGGCAGCACCACCACTTAGGCACCCTGATAGACGGCAGCACCACCACTTAGGCACCCTGGTAGACGGCAGCACCACCAACTGCTTTGATAACCCCCCAGCGTGGAAAACCCCTCACAGGAGAGCGACCCACTAGTAACATTCCTCCTTCCCAAGGTTTGCGTCTTTATGGTATCTCGTAAAGTCTCGTAAATGGAGATGATCTGAAAATGTTTGTGGGTCACCTTCTAATTTAGCATTTTATGTTCTGTAATTTTCGTTCTTAAAATGACTTCACACAAATTAGGTGTCATTTTTCTTTAATTTGCTGTGCGATGTTGGTCATTAATCTGTTATAATTCCTTACGATGTGTACGAATCATATTAACTTTGAAATACGCGAATGTACCTAAATTCGCCCACACCCAGAAAGGCTGCATTAGTCTGGTAAATAAGAATTTCATACTAAGGAGTTAGGATAGGTCAGGTTAGGTTAGATTAGCTTAAGCCTGACAAGGTTAAGTTAGGTTAGGTTAGAAAACGTAAGGCGAGCTTAGATTAAAGCCTGACAAAGTTAGGTTAGGTTAGTTTGGGTTAACTTACATACACACTTAATGAGATACACAAACTAATAAAAACTGCATACAATAGACACTCTAGGTAGAACCTCCAGGTAGACTCCAGGTAGAACACCATCCAGGTAGACTCCAGGTAGAACACCCTCCAGGTAGATACCAGGTAGAACACCCTCCAGGTAGACTCCAGGCAGAACACCCTCCAGGTAGACACCAGGTAGAACACCCTTCAGGTAGACTCCAGGTAGAACACCCTCCAGGTAAGTAAGTTTCTTCAGGTATACACAAATACAGTTACATAAATTATTTTATCATACATAGCAGCATATGTGTAGAGAACCTAGGATAACCCAGACTTATTTCCATTGGGGTCCTTTTAATACATTATTATTATACTATGAAGGAAATAATATGTTATTATTATACTATAAAGAATATATACTAGGAATAAGGTAAAAAGGGGTATTTACATTTACATTTGTGTTAGCTAAACAAAAATAAAAAATAATTCTCCTTCCTTTCTGTCGCTACATTCATTAGGTACCTTTTGGCTCTCTTCTTGAACTGGTTCATGCTATGACTGGCTTTGACATGTGCAGGCAGTCTGTTCCATTCCTTAATTGGTGTACAATAAAAGGTGTTTGAAGGAAGGTCAGTGTGAGACAATAGAACCATTCTTATTATCTCAGACACCAACAGACATCTATACACTGTACTAAGGTACGAAAGAAGAACAGTAAATAACACCCTCCAGGTAGACTCCAGGTAGAAGACCCTCCAGGTAGACTCCAGGTAGAACACCCTCCAGGTAAAATCCAGGTAGAACAACCTCCAGGTAGACTCCAGGTAGAACACCCTTCAGGTAGACTCCAGGTAGAAGACCCTTCAGGTACAATCCAGGTAGAACAACCTCCAGGTAGACTCCAGGTAGAACACCCTCCAGGTAGACTTCAGGTAGAACACCCCCAGGTACAATCCAGGTAGAACAACCTCCAAGTAGACTCCAGGTAGAACACCCTCCAGGTAGAAGACCCTCCAGGTAGACTCCAGGTAGAACACCCTCCAGGTACAATCCGGTAGAACAACCTCCAGGTAGACTCCAGGTAGAACAACCTCCATGTAGACTCCAGGTAGAACAACCTCCAGGTAGACTCCAGGTAGGCAGTACGAGTATAATGAAATAGCTAACAAATCCTTTTCAGTGTAAACAATCCAGTTACTTGAAAAGAAAGAATTTTTTAAGAAAATATATCCTCGCCCATTAGAAAGTTGCTTAATTGTAATTGATGTCCTGTGTTGCTTGTATCTCCGTAACAACTCCTTTTTAACCTCTGTTGCATGACCGGAAGTTATGGGAAATATCACGCGACATAAGAAACACAAACATTAGAAGTGTGTGTGTGTGTGTGTGTGTGTGTGTGTGTGTGTGTACTCACCTAATTGTGGTTGCAGGGGTCGAGACTCAGCTCCTGGCCCCGCCTCTTCGCTGTCCGCTACTGGGTCTCTGTGTGTGTATGTGTGTGTGTGTGTGTGTGTGTGTGTGTGTGTGTGTGTGTGTGTGTGTGAGGGTGTGTGTGTGTGCGTGTGTGTGTGTGTGAGGGTGTGTGTGTGTGTGTGTGTGTGTGTGTGTGTGTGTGTGTGTGTGTGTGTGTTTGTGTTATCAATTGTAGTTGCAGGAATCGAGTCATAGCTCCTGGCGCCGCCTCTTTACTGGTCACTACTAGATCCACTCTCTCCCTGCTCCATGAGCTTTATCATACTTTCCAGACTATTTCAGTTCCTGACAACTCTATGACTGAATAAATACTTCCTAACATCCCTGTGACTCATCTGAGTTTTCAACTTCCAATTGTGACCCATTGTTGCTGTGTCCCATCTCTGGAACATCTTGTCTCTGTCCACCTTGTCAATTCCTCTCAGTATTTTATATGTCGTTATCATGTACCCCCTATCCCTACTGTCCTCCAGGGTCGTCAGGTCGAGTTCCCTTAACCTCTCCCCGTAGGACACACCCTTTAGCTCTGGGACTAGCCTCACTGCAAACCTTTACAGTTTCTCGAGTTTCCTCACGTGCTTGACCAGATGTGGGTTCCAAACTGGCGCTGCATACTCCAATATGGGCCTGACGTACACGGTGTACATAGTCCGGAACAACTCCTTACTGAGATGCCGAAATGCTATTCTTAGGTTCACTAGTCGCCCATATGTTGCAGCAGTTATTTGGTTGATGTGTGCCTCAGAGATGTGCTCGGTATTATACACACATAAGAACATAAGAAATGAGGAACACTGCAGCAGGCCTGTTGGCCCATACTAGGCAGGTCCTTCACAATCCGTCCCACTAACAGAACACTTGCTCAACCCAATTTTCAATGCTGCCCAAGAAATAAGCTTTGACAATTCCATTCATTCATGTGCGAGTCCCACTCAAATCCAACCCCTCTCACTCATGAATTTATCCAACCTAAATTTGAAACTACCCAAGGTCCTAGCTTCAATAACCCTACTAGGCAGAATGTTCCACTCATCAACTACCCTATTTCCAAACCAATACTTTCCTATATCCTTTCTAAATCTAAACTTATCTAACTTGAATCCATTATTGCGGGTTCTCTCTTGGAGAGATATCCTCAAGACCTTATTTATATCCCCTTTGTTAATACCCATTTTCTACTTGTATACCTCGATCATGTCTCCTTCAGTGAGGTTTGTAGTCGTTGGCCTCCCTAGACTGTACTCTGTCTGCGGTCTTCTTTGCCCTTACCCATTCCTGCAGCCTATCCAGATATCTTTGTAGTCCTGCCTTACCCTTCTCCGACTGAATTCTCCTCATTAACTTCACGTCATCTGAAAACAGGGACACTTCTAAGTCTATTCCTTCCGTCATGTCATTCACATATACCAGAAACAGCACCGGTCCTAGGACTGACCCCTGTGGAACCCCGCTTGTCACAGACGCCCACTCTGACACCTCATCACGTACCACGACTCGCTGCTGCCTTCCCGTCAGTTATTCTCTGATCCATTGTAGTGCCTTCCCTGTTATCCCTGCCTGGTCCTCCAGCTTTTGCCCTAATCTCTTGTGTGGAACTGTGTCAAAAGCCTTCTTACAGACCAAGTAAACGCAATCTACCCACCCCTCTCTCTCTTGTCTTACTGCTGTCACCTCGTCATAGAACTCTAATAGGTTTATGACACAGGATTTCCCGTCTCTCAATCTGTGCTGGTTGTCGTTTATAAGCTCATTTCTTTCTAGGTGGTCCACTACTCTTCTCCTGATAATCTTCTCCATGACTTTACATACAGTACATGTCAGTGACACTGGTCTGTAGTTTAATGCTGCGTGTCAGTCTCATTTTTTAAAAATTTGGCCTACATTTGCTGTCTTCCATACCTCAGGTAGTCGCCCTGTTTCGATAGATGTGTTGAAGATTGTTGTTAGTGGTACACAGAGCGCTTCTGCTCCTTCTCTCAGGACCCATGGAGAGATGTTATCCGGTCCCATCGCCTTTGAGATATCTAGTTCGCTTAGCAGCCTCTTCACCTCCTCCTCTGTTATATGTATCGTGTCCAGCACTTGTTGGTGTACCCCACCTCTCTGTCTTTCCGGAGTCTTTTCTGTCTGCACTGTGAATACTTCTTTGAATCTCATGTTGAGCTCCTCACATACTTTAAGGTTGTTTCTTGTGTGTGTGTGTACTCACCTAATTGTACTCACCTAATTGTGGTTGCAGGGGTCGAGACTCAGCTCCTGGCCCCGCCTCTTCGCTGTCTGCTACTGGGTCTCTGCTCTCCCTGCTCCATGAGCTTTATCATACCTTGTCTTAAAACTATGTATGGTTCCTGCCTCCACTATATCTTTCTCTAGTCCATTCCACTTCCTGACTACTCTGTGGCTGAAGAAATGTTTCCTGACATCCCTTTGACTAATCTGAGTCTTCAGCTTCCAGTTGTGTCCCCTTGTTTCTGTGTTCCCTCTCTGAAACAACCTGTCACTATCTACCTTGTCAATTCCCCGCAGTATTTTGTATGTCGTTATCATGTCTCCTCTGACTAACAACAATCTTCAACACATCTATCGAAACAGGGCAACTACCTGTGTGTGTGTGTGTGTGTGTGTGTGTGTGTGTGTGTGTGTGCGCCCGCAGTGCGTTTGTGCGTGTAATTATCTATACGGCTACCAATTTAAAGTTACAGAAGCAGAGAGGCAGAGATGCTTCGCCGGAAACGTCGAATAGAAGACTGTGAACATCAAAGAGGAGGTCGGCAACATCAAAAACGAAGCTGAAAAGAAAAAGAGGAAGCCGGAAACATCAGAGAGGAAGCCGGAAACATCAACGAGGAAGCCGGAAACATCAACGAGGAAGCCGGAAACATCAACGAGGAAGCCGGAAAAATCAACGAGGAAGCCGGAAACATCAACGAGGAAGCCGGAAACATCAACGAGGAAGCCGGAAACATCAACGAGGAAGCAGCGTAGGAAAAAGAAATTCCTAAAACCATCTTTTCCCAAACAGGGGGAAAAAAAAACACATACTAACAGATAATTAAATGCGATTACAAACTAATCAGGTTTGGGCAACATGCTAAATATTTTTTCCAGCATGTTAGTTAATTTGTTAGGTTCAAGGGTAATCCACTTCACGGAGCTCATTAATGTGGTAATCCACTAAAACACTGACATGAAGAATACTGTAAAGGAGACTGTGTATATTCACTGAGATACACACACCACTCACTGTGCATATACAAGATGTCCTCACTTAACGTCGTTTCGTTCAACGTCGCTTCGTTAAAACGTTGACGAGAAAAAGAAATCAATTCCCAGCCAGGAATGCAAAATATGGAAAGACTTAAATATCTGGACAGAGGACATGCATCAGCGTAACTCTGTTCGTTTATGTCAATTTCTTCCCTTATGACTGTCTGTAATCGTTTTTTGTGATATGTAGCGTGTTTCTTATATAACTGTGAAAAACTCATGATACTTAAAATAATAAAAATGTCAATAATAGAGTAAATATATGACTTTATAGCGCCCCAAAGCGACATACTCCATAGTCATTTTGCCTGAAGCACTATTGCCCTCCCTCTCAGCTCTCCCTTGCCGTAGCAACTTAACTCTTGTTTATACCAATTAGCCTATGGCAAAATTGGTGTCGTTATACATCGTTTCGCTTAAAGTCGCAGTTTCCAAGAATCTATCGATGACGTTAAGTGAAGAATTCCTGTACACTGAAGATACACACACACACATACACACACACACACACACACACACACACACACACCGATGGGTATTTACAGCGCATCGATGCACAAGATCAAGAATACCTCGTTCCCTAAAAGCAAATTCTCGGTGTATATGCAATGACGGATATACGTACATAGCTCGGTGAGTGTACCCTAGGGAGTGTACCCTAGACTAGAGTGTCAGGAGAAACTCCTGTCGATATGTGTTTATGCTGGAAAACTTTCGTAATCAGCTAACTTGTAAGAAGTATACATTAAAATATTTCGTAATACAGCAAATATATACGTATATATATATATATATATATATATATATATATATATATATATATATATATATATATATATATATATATATATATATATGTAGCTCTGAGTTGTTATCTATGTTGTTTTACTCCCATTGTATTTTGTATTTTGTCTTGAAATAAAGTTTGTATAAAAAAGATGGGGTAGTGGGGGAAGTGGAATATTCAAATGGCTTCAGAAAGAAATCTAAATATTCTTCCTTGAAGTCTTTTTATCCACTTCTCCGAGGCAATGGGTCCCACAATTGACACCAGAGGTGGACCCCATCCTATATATATATATATTCTCATTGCTCATGTTTATACACATCTTATAGGTACACTCTGAACTGGGCTTCTTTCGTTAGTTACTGTTTGCCAAAGGCACTTGTTTGTACTGTGAGGGTATCTTTGTACTGTGAGGGTATCTTTGTACTGTGAGGGTATCGTGTGTATGTACACCGTCGAATGTTTTCAGTCCACAGTCATCATTAAAAATGGGAATACAAAAAGCCTTTGTTGAAAACTCACCTCCGCCTTGTGTGGGACTCAGAGTCAGAGCCTCACGGATGTCCTGACTCGTAGTAAGAGCTGGTGTGTTGCACTTGAAGATAATATTGTTAGTACACAAATATCCCGCACATAGGATAGAGGAGCTTACCACGACGTTTCGGTCCGACTTAGATAATTTACAGGTCACCCTGTGTGACTTTGTAAATGGTCCAAGTCGGACCGAAACGTCGTCGTAAGCTCCTCTCTATGTGCGGGTTATTTGCGTATTGTTCCAGTCACGGTCTTGTGACTTTATAATGCTGTCAGGTCAACAAGTGTTATACACCACTGGGGGTAATAAGGTATTTCCACTTATTACTCTGGAGTTTCAAATTGAAAAAAACAAAACAAGAACAACAAACACAGTAGCATTGCCTAGAAACAAAAATAAAAGACAACACTGATTTATTCCAACGAGTATCTTAAGTTAACGATAGTTACCTGCAATTTAAAGTGATTTTACCCAGATGAAAATTTCCGTAATAACCCTATAAATTTCGCGTCACGTAATGCGAACCGCAATAAGGCTGCCCTCCATAACAAACCGGAACTGAAACTTTAAATTATGTAATAGCAGTAATTAGGCAAAATTCTGTCCCAGAAAACGAAGTCAACTTATTAAAGATGACTTACCTTTATTCGTTTTCCAGTGGCCATTTGTTTTCCCTCTCCCGTTCCAGTGTTTATCTGTTGTCTCTTCCTCCCGTTCCAGTGTTTATCTGTTGTCTCTTCCTCCTGTTCCAGTGTTTATCTGTTGTATCTTCCTCCTGTTCCAGTGTTTATCTGTTGTATCTTCCTCCTGTTCCAGTGTTTATCTGTTGCCTTTTCCTCCTGTTCCAGTGTTTATCTGTTGTCTCTTCCTCCTGTTCCAGTGTTTATCTGTTGTCTCTTCCTCCCGTTCCAGTGTTTATCTGTTGTCTCTTCCTCCTGTTCCAGTGTTTATCTGTTGTCTCTTCCTCCTGTTCCAGTGTTTATCTGTTGTCTCTTCCTCCCGTTCCAGTGTTTATCTGTTGTCTCTTCCTCCTGTTCCAGTGTTTATCTGTTGTCTCTTCCTCCTGTTCCACTGTTTATCTGTTGGCTCTTCCTCCTGTTCCAGTGTTTATCTGTTGTCTCTTCCTCCTGTTCCAGTGTTTATCTGTTGTCTCTTCCTCCTGTTCCAGTGTTTATCTGTTGCCTCTTCCTCCTGTTCCAGTGTTTATCTGTTGTCTCTTCCTCCTGTTCCAGTGTTTATCTGTTGTCTCTTCCTTCTGTTCCACTGTTTATCTGTTGTCTCTTCCTCCTGTTCCAGTGTTTATCTGTTGTATCTTCCTCCTGTTCCAGTGTTTATCTGTTGCCTTTTCCTCCTGTTCCAGTGTTTATCTGTTGTCTCTTCCTCCTGTTCCAGTGTTTATCTGTTGTCTCTTCCTCCTGTTCCAGTATTTATCTGTTGCCTCTTCCTCCTGTTGCAATCTGTTATCTTTTCCTTCTATTCCACTGTTTATATATTGTCCCTTGCTCCTGTTCCGGCGTTCATCTCCTCTCGCTTCCTCTAATTCCAGTGTTCATCTGCTGTTTCTCTCTCCTGTACAAGTAGCGCCATCTGTTGTCTTTTTCTTGGTGTTCCAGTGTTCACCCGTCGTCTTCACCTTCGTTCCTTCACATCTTCAAAATTTCCGTCAAAAACTTCCCTTCCTCTGACATAACCAAATTAATTTCATGTATTTTCTATCTTTTTTTTTTCTGTGAGCAGACTTCTTATGGGTGTCCAAGTTCTTCCTCCCATCCCTGTATCCTCCCTCCCCGTAACCTCCCTCCCCGTATCCTCCCTCCCCGTAACCTCCCTCCCAGTAACCTCCCTCCCCATATCCTCCAATACCCGTATCCTCCCTCCCCGTAATCTCCCTCCCCGTATCCTCCCTCCCCGTAACCTCCCTCCCCGTATCCTCCCTCCCCGTAACCTCCCTCACGTAACCTCCCTGCCTGTATCCTCCCTCCCCGTAACCTCCCTCCCTGTATCCTCCCTCCCCGTAACCTCCCTCCCTGTATCCTCCCTCCCCGTAACCTCCCTCCCCGTAACCTCCCTCCCCGTAACCTCCCTCCCCATATCCTCCCATACCCGTATCCTCCCTCCCCGTAACCTCCCTCCCCGTATCCTCCCTCCCCGTAACCTCCCTCCCCGTAACCTCCCTCCCCGAACCCCCCTCCCCATATCCTCCCATACCCGTATCCTCCCTCCCCGTAACCTCCCTCCCCGTATCCTCCTTCCCCATAACCTCCATCCCCGTAACCTCCATCCCCGTAACCTGCTTCCCGTAACCTCCCTCCCTGTATCCTCACTCCCCGTAACCTCCTTCCCCGTATCCTCTCTCTCCGTATCCTCCCGCCCAGTAACCTGCTTCCCCGTATCCTCCCTCTCCGTAACCTGCTTCCACGTATCCTCCCTCACCGTATCCTCACTCACCGTAACTTGCTTCCATCTATCCTCCCTCCCCGTATCCTCACTCCCTATAACTTCTCTTCCCGTAACCTGCTTCCCCGTAACCTCCCCGTATCCTCCCTACCCGTAACCTCCCTCCCCGTAACCTCCATCCCGTATCCTCCCTCCTTGTATCCTCCCATGCCCGTGTCCTCCCTCCCAGTATCCTCCCTCCCCGTACCCTCCTTCCCCGTTTCCCCTCCCCTTGTATCCACTTCATCCCTTGTGTCTGGTCCAGATCCTTCCCGTGTCCCAACTCTTCCCTTCCAGTTTCCTTTCTCAACACACTATTCGCATTTCCTTTTTTTGCAGTTGCGTGTCATCTACTCTCCTGTTATCACAAACTTTTGTATTTAATTCCCTCTTTCTTTAGCCTGTTTTAACGCGTAAAAAATGTGTTTTATTCACTTCTTCCATTTTTAACCTTATTTTTATTTCTGAGTCTAAGATATGGACGTTAAATTGGGAATAAAGACCCATAAGACTTCGTTAGCTTCCCTATATTTTTCCCTTACCTTTTTTTTAACCTCTCTCAGATTTTTTTATATACCCGACGTATCCTACTTCGGATCAGAATTTTCGAAAATATATGTGCCTTCGTTGCCAAGGCCTTTTTCTTCCTCAACGGACACATTTGTTTAATTTTTTTTTTTTCAGAATTCTCGTCCATTAGGGTGATTACAAACTCCAGGCGACAGCCTGATGCATAACACAAAGAAATGCTTTTACAAAGTTTGGGTTTAACCAGTGAGTCATAATTACTCAGACTTAGGAGGTTTCTTTACCAGTTTTAATAACCGTAAGAGCCGGGCTAGGCAGTGCACAATTCATTCATGACATGGAAACACTGCACAAACTTGAGAAGTTGGCCGAGTAGCGCGCTGGAGAGCTTCGACAAGACGCGTCCACTGACACTTTCCAGTCAGCTGTGGGTATTACAGGAGCGCAGATGCTGGGACTGCTGGTCTGTGTGTCTTCCTTCCCGTCCCAGCCTCTCCATCCCAACGAAAAGATTGTCTAGAAATCACAGAAACCGTGCGACTTCAGCAGCCTGTATATATATATATATATATTATTGTAACCACGAATGAGTGGTATTGATCAATAACAACACTGCACTAGCCAAGGACTCGAACCCATGTTGTACTGGTCCGCCTCATGAGAACTTATTTAAATGTCCACATTAATTGTGTTAAGTTTGAAATACGTATGACTTTTCTGATGTATTCCCATCTTTATTACTCTACCTCTTCTTCCCACCACTCCTGGTATTTCATCATCTCCCTCGTGCGGTGGCTTCCCTCCCTACCAGTGGCTGTCGACCTGGACATTTCCCGTGACGCCTCTATTAATCACAACTCCAAGCATCTGTCCACCGCTGAAAAGTCCCCTAACTCGTACCCCTCCAGCATACAAGTCCTCAGCTCGGCCCGGTCTTCTAAGCCCCGTATTACCCACTCCTCGTTGGGGTTCAGTCTTATCCAATCATATCCCTTCTCCCTGGCACAAAGGGAATTGCGCTGATCATCTCATAGCATGCGAACTCGGGAGTCAAGATGAATCTGTCTGTCAAGAAGAAGATGGAGGCAAGATTTGCATTTTTGTCCTGGGATGGTCCACTCCCCACAGGCCTGTCCTCTTCCTCTTCCCTTTCATCAGGAGGACGGGTAACGCCCTCTCGTTATGTGCATTTTTCCACAATGGTGCGTCTCTTGCACTCCCTCTCCGAGTGCATTCAGGGAACCACAGGCAGACGCATTCGGGATAATTTAGCGTGATGGCCACCGCCCTTCATGCTGTCCTCCTGCGGTAAGAGTTTTATCTTTCAAGCTGGGAATCTCATCACGCTGCGGTTGTTAGGTCGTTAGTGCGGTCTTCGGTAGATAAACCGTAGCGGCAGTTGATACTGTCGTCCATTATTAGGTTGAAAAAACAGTGTTCAGCTGTCAACGAAAAAAAAAGTACGAAGAACGTAATAATACCAGTCTGAGACAACAACACAACAACCTTGGTGCAGACATCTACCACTTTATTGTTCAACCATTGTGGTGCTCTGGTGGTGGTTCTCACTGTGGTGCTCTGGTGGTGGTTACTGTGGTGCTCTGATGGTGGTTACTGTGGTGCTCTGGTGGTGGTTACTGTGGTGCTCTGGTGGTGGTACTCACAGTGGTACTCTGGTGGTGGTACTCACAGTGGTGCTCTGGTGGTGGTGCTCACAGTGGTGCTCTGGTGGGTGGTGCTCATTGTGGTGTTTTACATGGTGTATGTTGGGAATGTTTTAAATGTCTGTTTTATTTTTCAGCATGAACGTCCAGTTTATTAATGATCCCGAAAGAATAAGTCTGATTCTCCAAAGATTGTATTAATAAAACTAGCAAATTAAAGGCAACAAAGACCAATAATATATATATATATATATATATATATATATATATATATATATATATATATATATATATATATATATTCCTCTAAGTAAGACAGACTAACGTTGAAAGTAAGAGATGACCAATAAAGGCATTCTCCAGTCATTGCACAAAATCCAGAGATTCTCAGTTTTCGACTATGTGGGTATGAAAATTTCCATGTTGCCTGAACGTCAACGTCAAATGAGGCATTCTTCAGCTGATTAATAAAACACATGTGCATCTCTTGGGTATCTTCGTAGAAACATTACGCTTTCACAGCAAGCTTTATCAGTCTCACACATAGGCATGAGGATGGAGCCTTTTATACCAGGGAGACCACTCGTGGAAGGTCACAGGCTGCACTTCTCCCTCTGGGTCCAGTATAGAAGACTGTATTCTCATGCCTTTGTATTAGATGTATTAGACGGATAAATGAAAAATGGTATGGCGTGATGTTAAAAAAAAACTTATTAGAGTAAACGTTTATTAGAGTAAACGTTTCTCAACGGGTGGCTTGTTTATGTCTTAATACAGAGATAACTAAGAACGAGTATATATAGTGGCATGAATCAGGTGGTAAGTTGCGAGAGGGTAGTAGTAACAGCAGCAACAGTAGTAGTAGTAGTAGCAGTAGTACTAGTGGTAGTGGTAGTAGTAGTGGTGGTAGTAGTAGTGGTGGTAGTAGTAGTAGTGGTAGTAGTAGTAGTAGTGGTGGTAGTAGTAGTAGTAGTGGTAGTAGTAGTAGTAGTAGTAGTAGTGGTGGTGGTAGTAGTAGTAGTGGTAGTAGAAGTACAAAAGTGGTGAGATGGGTCGAGTTTGAGAAAGGTGTGGCAACATTGTGTTTCACTGGTCTCCATAATGGGTAATATCCTGTTGATCAGCAATTTGGATATAGTGTAACTTCCGGATTTTTGATGGATAATGTTACTGACGGCAATTAGGGCAGCCTCTATACACTTTCACCGTTGTAAATCATCTTCCTTAACGACTAATCTAGATTCACTGAAATTCATGAGGTGTCCCTGGGCCTAATATCCAGAGAGCGCGCTGTTTCCCCCACATATATTTTGCCACATCCTACACATGGTATTGTGTACACTTCTGCGCTAGTGCCAGAGTCGTTCTTGGGGTTTTGCACTAGGTTTTTAATAGTAGTTGAAGACTTGGCGGATAGTTTAACAGGTTTTTCTGTCAAGTATTTTAGAAATGTTCGTTACAATGTCGCTGACCGGTAGAATGATGTAACTGGGAGACTTTCCTTCTACTGGATTCGTGTTAGTTTCGTTAAGAATTTGTCGCACGTTTTCTGCAATTATGTATGAAGTGTAAGGGGAAGTGCAGCGAACGGAATGAATGTGTGTTGTATGTACATTCTTCCTCGAGGAACTGCAGACTGGAAATTATGTGAGCTCTCAGGGAGAATGCACATACATCATACTTTCATTTAGTTATTTCTATATTAGAAATAACTAAAATGTCCTGAACTTTACATAAGTGTCTCTTGTAGAGTGATAACCCCTGCTGTACAGGCGAAACCTCTCTCAGTAATGATACCTTTGTGTTGCACGTGTGTGTTGTCGGTATTATATCTTTGATCTAATGATGCATTAAAAAAAAAAAACACGGAACGAGTAGGGTTTGAACCCATGGTGAGTGAGTCGTAAAATTCCAGGCAGTGAGTAAGCCACTGGGCCAGCTGGCTACTATAAGATGCATCCAACTAGGTGTATTTCTGTACACCATAGGGAGGTTAGCATGGGCCCCACAGTGGGGTCCATGGATATATGCAGCTCAATACCAACATACACTTTCCGTCCAGCACCATACCAGTGCAAAAACTTTGAAGCCAACTGGGAACGACAATATCCAAGCTTTATAACTATGCTAGTATATTGAGAATTTTATACCCACAGCCTATACTTATAGCCTATGATAATTTGCAAAAAAGTGCATCAACCTATAACGGCTAAACCCATTCCGAGGAGGAACAGTCAAGATATTTCACGTGAAAAATACAACTTTAAAAATTAAATTGGCAATTAGGAACCTTTACACTTCAATAACACACAGGTGTCCCGTGGTTCGGTTGACAACGCACTCACCTCACATACTAAGTGTCCGTGGTTCGATCCCCGGCAAGGGTGAAAACGTTGGGCATGTTTCCTTACACCTGCTGCCCATTTTCACCTAGCAATAAGTAGGTACTTGGGTGTTAGTCGACTGTTGTGGGTCGCGTCCTGTGGGGTGGTAGTATGTATACCTAGGTAGGGCTGGGCTTTAAAACGACCTGATTTGTGTAAAAAAATCCTAGCCTTGTTCTAAGTAGAATACACCAGTGTTGAAAATTTGAAGCCGATCAGAAGAGGCTTTCTAAAGTTATTGCACAGAAACCCAAACCAGAAATGACGTACATATCATTGGCCAGAAATCCCCCTACACAAGCTAATGACCCTTTCCTTAGTTACAGTACCCCAGCATTGAAAAATTTGAAGCCTAGTGGATGAGGCATTCTCGTGTTATAAACAAATTCTTTGGAGAAAGAAAAAACATTAGGTTACCACTACGAGGTACCAACTCACTGAACAGAGGGTTCGAACCCATGACAAACTAGTCCACTGTACCAGTCGTGAATCTTATTAGGCCGGCATGGCACAGTGACCAACGCACTGTCCTGCTAGTTTAGAGCTAGCTTGCAATAGAATCGAACCTTCCATTAGGTGAGTTGTGAGTTGCTTACATATATTATATCACAGTTTCACCATATTATGTCACCATATTATATCACAGTTTCACGAGATATAATATGGTAAGCCTCAGGGATGTCTAAATATTAAACTTAGCGTATATTCATTAAATTATACACACCTCTCGTTGGTATATATGCAATGGTATACGAATCTCTAGGTGTATATACAATGAGATATACACCTTTCGGTAAATAAGCAATGAGATATGCACACCATTCGTGTATATACACTCCTCTGTGTATATACCCTATTTGACGAAGCAAAAAAAAAAATCATAATAGCCAGACCAACACCCAGAGAACACGCCCCTCACTACCTCCATCTTACTACCTCCCTCCCATCCACCCTCCCTCTCTACCTGCCTACCTCCTTCCCTCCCTACTTTCCTCATTCCTTCCCTTCCTCCTAAGTGAACTGTAGACATAAATCCAGATGTACTCCTGTTAACCCTTCTGGAGCCAAGTTTCTAGGCCTTTTGTGTATCCATATGCTCTTGCGTTACCCTTCACGGGATGGATATGGAGGTGCACAATAAACTAGCCACTTCGGTGGCAAAATCTAAAAAATCTAAAATTCCTCCTTCCCTCCCTCCTTCGCTACGTTCATCCCTCCTTTCGTACTTCTCCGTTCTCAGCTCTGTATGCAGACGATGCCCGATCACTTTCCGGCCTCTGTCAAAATCCTGTGCGAGGCCTCGTCAACAGACACGCGGAGATTCCTCAGAGACCTGCCAGCTCTGGCCGGCACAACTAACCACCGACGTCACTTCTACTGGATTACTGCGGTGAATTTTGTTTTAACTGGCTTTACAATAGGCTTGGAAGGAAGGCGTATGGGCAGGCTGATGTAAGTGCATAATGAGAGTGAGGGAGGGGAGGAGAGATGATGGAGAGAAGGAGAGAGAGAAGAGTAACAGAGGGAGGGAAGAGAGGAGGAAGGGAGAGAGGGGGCGTTCTTTGTCTGGCGCTGGGGGGAAAAAAGGTTTGCATTGGAGAAGGGAAAAAAACAGTGAGGGGAAGCTTTCACTGGGTCACAGAGAGAGAGAGAGAGAGAGGGGTCTAATGTAGCGGTGAAAGCTGCATTGCGGCGAGGGGAGAGAGAGAGAATGAGAGAGAGAGCACAGACAAGACAGGGAGGGTAGGGGAAAGAAGGACGAAATATAAATAGAAAAGAGGAAGGATGGGGGTAAGGATGAGAGACGAAAAGACAAATAAGCCGGTAGACAGGGCCAGCCAGAAGACGGGGACAGGGACAGAGGGAACATCACAACGCAATAAGAACATAAAGGACAAGGGAAATAAAAATTAAATATGAAGGCTAAACATGATGGAGAGTTTATTAGAGAGAGAATGAGGAATAAAAGACTAAACGAGGGACAATATAAGCATGTAAGAAGAGAAGGAGGGAGGGAGAGAGAACTAAGAGAGAGAGAGACAGACAGACAGACAGACAGAAAGACGGACAGAGAGAGGGAAAGGGAGGAGAGGAAAAGGACGAGGGAGGGAGAAAGGGAAGGAACTAAGAAAAGGGAGAAGGGGTAGGAACTAAGAAAACAGAAAACGAATGCACAGAGTGAAGACGTAAATATACTGACAAATGAGAAATGTGTGGGATACTGGCAAGGATGAGAGGCAGTCTCTCACTCAAGACGCATCAACAAACACTTATAAAACACAGACTCCACGTGGAGGAATAAGACACATGTGCAACACCTGGGCATCTTTATGGAGAGACGTTTCGCCCCACCAGGGTTTAGCAGTTTAACACAGACACATGAGAATGGAGACTTTTAGAGCGGAACCAGTGGAATTAACTACAGTGGTGTAGCAACAGCAGACGCAAACAAATGTGGGTGGGGTCCCACTAGTGAGAGTAAGTCAAGACCATATAATGGGCCAGAGAATCATGGCACAAAGAATATACAAGATTCTACAACTTGACTGTTAAATAAAGAGGTATAACCTGCTCCCACTAGGGGGCTGTACCTATGCGTTACAACGTCTACTATAACTGCTACATCTCTACAATTCTTCCATTGGTTCTGCTGTACGACTTCGTTCTCACTGTTTTGTATTAGATTAATAAACCCCTTCCCTGGTGGGCGAAACGTCACTCAGTAAAGATACCCAGGAGCTGAACAGATGTTTTATTCATCAACGTGTCGGTACTATGCCTATCATCTAAAGAGACCTACGATGTAGTGATGGATTTAAGAAACAGTGACAAAGCCTAAAGCCGCATCTAGGGAAAACAAAAGCCGAAGTACCGTAACTGGATAGCTTCCTAAAATCAGTTGCTGATCAGCCGGGCTGTGGTTCACACGATGGACTGCTTCCGGCCAGCATTAACAGCCTTGTTGATAAGGCCCTGAACCACCGGGAGGCCTGGTCGGGAAGGCGGGGGCGCTGACTCCCCGCGGCCCTTGTTCATAACTGGAGACGAAAGTTGGAAAGCACTTCGACCAGCCTTACCGGTCGTGATAACTGTCATGTAAAGACGTATTCCGTAATACCTGGAATACACAGACGAACCCTAAATGTATTGATAGATTTTTAAGAAGAATCAACGAAAGAGATTAACAAATACTTGCAAAAAGCAATATGTTTACAGTCTTAGGAAGCACTCAAACATGCTGAAAAATGTGTGCACAGAAACCTTGGTAATAATATACGGTGAATAGGTATTATTATTATTGTTGTTGTTGTTATTATTATTATTATACTTTGCCTCTAAAATTAGCAGTTCTTGCTGGAAAATTATACCCTGCGTGTGAAACAGGGGCAACGGTAACGCAAGAAAACGGTGAAACAGGGGCAACGGTAACGCAAGAAAACTGTGAAACAGGGGCAACGGTAACGCAAGAAAACGGTGAAACAGGGGCAACGGTAACGCAAGAAAACGGTGAAACAGGGGCAACGGTAACGCAAGAAAACTGTGAAACAGGGGCAACGGTAACGCAAGAAAACGGTGAAACAGGGGCAACGGTAACGCAAGAAAACTGTGAAACAGGGCACATACGCAGAAAACGGTGAAACAGGCAGTAAGCAAAACGTGAAACAGGGGCAACGGTAACGCAAGAAAACGGTGAAACAGGGGCAACGGTAACGCAAGAAAACGGTGAAACAGGGGCAACGGTAACGCAAGAAAACAGTGAAACAGGGGCAACGGTAACTCAAGAAAACAGTGAAACAGGGGCAACGGTAACGCAAGAAAACAGTGAAACAGGGGCAACGGTAACTCAAGAAAACAGTGAAACAGGGGCAACGGTAACTCAAGAACACAGTGAAACAGGGGCAACAGTAACTCAAGAAAACAGTGAAACAGGGGCAACGGTAATTCAAGAAAACAGTGAAACAGAGGCAACGGTAACTCAAGAAAACAGTGAAACAGGTGCAACAGTAACCCAGGAAAACTGTGAAACAGGAATAACGGAAATTTTAGAAACAGTGTTTTCGGGGCAAGTGTGGTCCAAAAGTAACGGTGATTCAACGGTAAAGACGAGCCAAAAGAAAAGGGGACAAGATATCACTTACCTACCATTGAACTTTTTTTCTCCTGCTTACCCATCCATCGTCCCTACTCCTTTTCCCATCACCTCCTACTATGTACCCATCCATCCTCCCTACTCCTGCTACCATCCTCCCTACCCTGCTTACCCATCCATCCTCCTACTCCTGCTTACCCATCCATCCTCCCTACTCCTGCTTACCCATCCATCCTCCCTACTCTGCTTACCCATCCATCCTCCTACTCCTGCTTACCCATCCATCCTCCCTACTCCTGTTACCCATCCATCCTCCCTACTCCTGCTTACCCATCCATCCTCCTACTCCTGCTTACCCATCCATCGTCCCTACTCCTGTTTACCCATCCATCCTCCCTACTAATGCTTACCCATCCATCCTCCCTACTCCTGCTTACCCATCCATCCTCCCTACTCCTGCTTACCCATCCATCCTCCCTAGCTACTCCATCTTACCCATCCATCCTCCCTACTCCTGCTTACCCATCCATCCTCCCTACTCCTGCTTACCCATCCATCCT
>WNWK01003590.1:62500-162055 GCA_009830355.1 Cherax destructor
TGCTATGTCTCATCTCTGGAACATCCTGTCTCTGTCCACCTTGTCGATTCCTCTCAATATTTTATAAGTCGTTATCATGTACCCCCTATCTCTCCTGTCCTCCAGTGTCGTCAGGTCGATTTTCCCTAACCTCTCCTCGTAGGACATGCCCCCTTAGCTCCGGGACTAGTCTCGTTGCAAACCTTTGCACTTTCTTTAATTTCCTGATGTGCTTGGCCAGGTGTGGATTCTAAACTGGTGCTGCGTACCCCAACATGGGCCTGACGTGCACGGTGTTTAGGGTCCTGAACGATTCCTTACTGAGATGTCGGAATGCTATTCTTACGTTTGCTAGGCGCCCATATCGTATGCAAACAGGGACACTTCTGAATCTATTCTTTCCGTCATGTCATTCACATAAACCAGAAACAGCACCAGTCTTAGGAGTGACCCCTGTAGAATCTCCCTCGTCACGTACCATGACTCGCTACCTTCCCATCAGGTATTCTCTGATCCATTGCAGTGCCTTCACTGTTATACCTGCCTGGTCCTCCAGCTTTTGCACTAATCTCTTACAGTAAATAAAAACGCAATCTACCCACCCCTTTCTGTCTTATCTTACTGCTGTCACCTTGTCATAGAACTCCAGTACGTTTGTGACACAGGATTTCCCGTTCCTGATTCCGTGCTGGTTGTCGTTGATAAGCTCATTCCTTTCTAGGTGCTCCACCATTCTTCTGATAATCTTCTCCATGACTTTGCATACTATACATGTCAGTGACACTGATCTGTAGTTTATTGCTGCGTGTCTGTTTCTTTTTTTAGAAATTGGGACTACATTTGCTGTCTTTCACACCTGTTTCGATAGATGTGTTGAAGATTATTGTTAGTAGTACACAGAGCGCCTCTGTTCCCTCTCTCAGGACCCATGGAGAGATATTGTCTAGCCCCATCGCCTTTGAGGTATCTAGTTCGCTTAGCAGCCTCTTCACCTCCTCCTCGGATATATGTATTGTGTCCAGCACTTGATAGTGTACCCCACCACTCCGTCTTTCTGAAGTCCTTTCTCTCTCTGTGAATACTTTTTTGAATCTCATGTGAGCTTCTATCCTTCCTTCCTTCCTCAGCCTGATTACCTGGTCCTTGACTGTTGTTTTCCTCCTGATGTGACTGTGCAACAGCTTCGGGTCAGACTTGGTTTTCGCTGCTATGTCATTTTCGTATTGTCGTTGGGCCTCCCTCCTTTCCTGAGCATATTCATTTCTGGCTCTTCGACTGCTCTCCTTATTGTCCTGGGTCCTTTGCCTTCTCTACTTCTTCCATTATCTAGCACACTTGGTTTTCGCCTCTCTACACCTTTGGGTGAACCAAGGGCTCGTCCTAGCCTTCTCATTATTTATGTTGCCCTTGTGTACAAACCTCTCCTCAGCTTCCTTGCATATTGTTGTCATATATTCCATCAGCTCATTTACTGATCTCCCTGCCAGTTCTGTCTCACTGAACCTCGTGCATGAAATTTCTCATGCCTGTGTAGTCCCCTTTCTTGTAGTTTGACTTCATTCTTCCTGCCCTTCCTGCTTCCCTCTCTACTTGTAACTCTACTGTGTATTTGAAGCTCAGAACCACGTGATCACTGGCTCCGAGGGGTTTTTCATATGCGATGTCTTCAATATCTGCACTACTCAAAGTAAATATTAGGTCCAGTCTTGCTGGTTCGTGTGTGTGTGTGTGTGTGTACTCACCTAGTTGTGGTTGCAGGGGTCGGGTCACAGCTCCTGGCCCCGCCTCTTCACTGGCCTCTACTGGGTCACTCTTCCCGCTCCATGAGCTTTATCATACCTCTTCTTAAAGCTATGTATGGATCCTGCTTCCACTACATCGCTTCCCAAACTATTCCACTTCCTGACTACTCTGTGACTGAAGACGTGTGTGTGTGTGTGTGTGTATGTACTCACCTAATTGTACTCACATAGTTGTGGTTGCAGGGGTCGATTCATAGCTCCTAGCCCCGCCTCTTCACTGGCCGCTACTGGGTCACTCTCCCTGCGCCATGAGCTTTATCATACCTCTTCTTAAAGCTATGTATGGAGCATGCCTCCACTACATCACTTCCTAAACTATTCCACTTCCCGACCACTCTGTGACTGAAGAAATACTTCCTAACATCTCTGTGATTCATCTGAGTCTTCAACTTCCAACTGTGTCCCCTTGTTGCTGTGTCCCATCTCTGGAACATTCTGTATGTGTGTGTGTACTCACCTAATTGTACTCACCTAATTGTGGTTACAGGGGTCGAGACTCAGCTCCTGGCCCAGCCTCTTCGCTGTCCGCTACTGGGTCTCTGCTCTCCCTGCTCCATGAGCTTTATCATACCTTGTCTTAAAACTATGTATGGTTCCTGCCTCCACTATATCTTTCTCTAGACTATTCCACTTCCTGACTACTCTGTGGCTGAAGAAATGCTTCCTAACATGTGTGTGTGTGAACAAAGTACAATAACTCACTAATCAATGTAATATAAACCCAATTTCTGTTAAAGAAATTAGTAAGACAAACTGAATAATTCGACGTGCTGCAGAAGGACTCTGACACAGATCAAAATATTCACTAGGTTTTAAACACTTTTCCATATAGCGAACTTTTATCGCACAAAAACAAACACACACAAATACATACATACACACACAAACACATACATACACACATAAATACATACATACATACACACACAACACGCTGATAATACTGTGGGGGGGGGGAAATAACAGAAGAGAAGCACTGGTCTCTTTCGTTCGTTCACCCACACGTCTTCGGAGGAACTAGATATTTACAAGTGGTGGAGCTGGCATAGTGATACCGGTGATAGGTAAATAAAGACACGTGTGTACTGAGAGAGATATTTAATGGAGAAACGTGCTGCCACGTTTGGCTCTTTAGTCCTGAAGTAGTCACTCGGAGCGGAACCTTTCCTTATTAAACGTCTTGATCAGTACGTAATTGCCTTTACCTAGGTATCTACACAGGTAAATTATATTACGATATGTGAAGGTTAACCACTGCACAAGAAACAATAAATCTCTCCCTTTGTAATTTTACCCCTTCGTTCGTAGCTTAAAAAATTGTTCACCGACATTGTTATAAATTTTATTTTAGAGATAAATCTACGTAAGTCATTACTGTTTTATCTCTGGGTCTCTATCCTGTCTCTTCATCTTTTTCTTGTCATTAGAATATAATGTATCAAGCTTTTGTTCTTGTCATTAGAATATAATGTATCAAGCTTTTGTTCTTGTCATTAGAATATAATGTATCAAGCTTTTGTTCTTGCCATTAGAATATAATGTATCAAGCTTTTGTTCTTGTCATTAGAATATAATGTATCAAGCTTTTGTTCTTGTCATTAGAATATAATGTATAAAGCTTTTGTTCTTGCCATTAGAATATAATGTGTCAAGCTTTTGTTCTTGCCATTAGAATATAATGATAATATAAAATTACAGGAAACTGTGTTCTTCGTGATTTCCAAAAAAATGCATGTGAGTGTGAACCATTTTGTGCTATGAAGTATTGGACACCGTACGGATACTTGCCCTTGAAGGGAGGCGCCTGGGTTGAGAAGAGACGATGGTTGAAAATAAAGCCACCATTTATAATTATTCTCTTGTCACACAAGCGGTAATAAATTTAATGGACTGACGTAATCTCCAGCAGCTTCAACATTTTTCAAACGCAGAAGTTTAAAATACCATCGAGTCTAAGTGGAAGTCACCTCGCGTTAACGATTTCTTTCTGTCATGAAGCTTCTCGCTGTCGCTTAAGATTTTGCCACCAATATACAATGTGATAATTTGTACACAGCGGTACACTGTACTTTTTTTTGGCATTGTTGAATAATGAATAGGTGGCGTTAGACTTTTGTCAAAAGTAATGTGAGATATAATGAGAATTTTACAAAGAGTTTCATCAGATGAATAGGAGACGTGAGTGATGGAGCCCACCAGAGATTCCAACCCTATATGCAGCTGCAGAAAAGTTTCTGATCCTGCGAAGAGCTTATTAAACGGCATTCAAACCCCTCCTCAATACCTTGAAGGTTTATTCTTCAATGGATGTTTGTAAATTCGGCCATAAATTACCAATGCGTGGAGACCCCTTTATCTGACCCAAGCCTGACTTGAGCGTGGGCAAAAACTGCAGTATATGTGTGATTTATAATTTAAGATTTGTGGTTGTCTGAGCAACAAACTGTGCAGCTTGATTCATGCGACTTTACTTGTCCCCTTCCCCGAGCCACTTGTGAAAATTATTATTAAACTATACAATAAAAAATTACCTCCTGAAACTAATTTAAGATTTATTGTAACTTTATTGAGAATAGTGTAGCGCCGAAGGCGGAGAAAGAAAGAGGAAGAATAAACGGTGGAACAGAAAGAGAGTAAATTTAAAGGAAAAATTAAAATAAAGGGAGAAGCAGAAGCAAGGGACGATGGAAGTTGAGATACTGAGAGACTGAGATTAGTTTTTTAAAGATGTCAAATTGGGTGGTCAAAAAGGCAATTCTCTTCTTTTCTTCCTCTTCCCCAGTCACCTCTCCTCGTCACACATCAAAACAACGTACATGCAACACGATGGTTGCTAGTGCAATAAACACTGTATAAAACATAAACCCCGAGGGAGACAACATGACGTAGGGTCAAGTGGGATTAGCTATTACCCTATATTTCAGCCTCCGACTGAAGCTCTCTCTTTAACAAGGCTTGTTGAAGAGGCCCTCAGATAGTGACCGAAATGCAGATTGATGGACTGAGCACAGCGATTCCAGGCTGAGGGACTGATTACCTCAAACTCTTCTTTTTCTACCGTTCTTCTTCTTCGTAGTGGACTGAAGAAGCCACTGGCTGGCGAGACCTTTCCTCAGTAAAGATTCCCAAATGTTGCTCAAGTGTCTCATTCTTCAACTTATTGGATTTCAAAAGAGACATATATGATATACAATATATTAGTAATAGGACACACCATGTTATTATTATTATTTTCCAGTTTAAAAGATATAGGTTGTACGAGGGACATTAAGGCAGCATTTCACCTGCCCACTAACATAAAAAAAATACTTCAATCCCTGAAATGGGGGTTACAGTAAACTCTGTTTATTCGTATATTATGAGATATACACCAATTCGTGTATTATACTCGTACCTTGTAGTATTAACGTTCTTGTTTAGCACACATGCAGGTCCCTTTCAGAGGGAGGGGGGAGGGTGGTAGGGGGCCCCTTGGTGCTGATGAAGGACTCGAGATCCAGGGAATTGGATTTGCTACTCTGCTATCTTCACTAAGACCTGATAACGTCTCCATTCCAGGAGCTGTGTGATATCCTATTTATTTAAGCTCTTACCCATGAATATAATAATAAGGGATAATAATAATAGCAATAATAATAATAGCAATAATAATAATAATAGCAAAAATAATAAAAATGGTAATAATAACAGCAATAATATTAATAATAATAATAAGAAGAAGAATAGCTGTAACAATAATAATGATAATAATAATAATAGCAAGAATAATAATAATAATAATAATAATAATAATAATAATAATAATAATAATAATAATAATAATAATAATAATAATAATAGCAATAATAAAATAATAATAATAATAACAATAAAAGCGTAATTGGTGTGTAGAGTATCTTGCACTCTGAGCTGCCTCAACAGGCCAGGGCGACCAACGAACTACTAGTGTTGGTTGTCAGCCTGGCCCCTCGCACCTCGTCTCAGAAACGTCCGGATTTTAACGGTACCATATTTTTCCCTGAGACACTCCTCCCCCCCCCCTCCTCCCCTCCACTGTTAGACATGTCTCGCCCGAGTCTCTTAAGCTGCTTGTTTGTGGTTGACGATGCGAAGCTGCAGCTTTATTGAACCGAACCAAAATTGTTACCAAAAAAAAAAAAAAACTGATTCCACATGGATGCGAAAACGTTCAGAGATTGACGTTAAGCACAACGTAATAAGTTGAAAAGTAGTGGGAGTGATTGTGAGTGGAAAAATATAACAGGAGTAGGAAGGCTTTCTTCAGTAGTTCACCATTTCGTTCCATTGGTTTTCTTCAGTAGTTCACTATTTAGTTCCATTATCTCGCTTAACATTTTCAGGAGGAAATGGGACAGAAGCTCTTATGGCAAAGACTTCTTGGCGGTACTACTTAACAATGAGTTAAAGGCTCAAAAAAATGTCTAGAGTCAGCAAACAATAATTCCCCCCAAAAAAAGCCACTATGGCCTATTTCCATGCGGGAACTTTGACACTCTTCCCCAGGATGCCACCCACAACGGTCGCCTAACACCCAGGTACCTACTGACTGTTAGGTGAATAGGGATGCAACAGATGTAAGCCACAGACGCTCCCACTTGAGCCACGAGCAGACGTTTTTATTATTGTCACGACATTTCACCTCAATCAACCCTTTTGATAAAGCTTTTTGACGAAACAATAAATGATAAAACATAGTGTGGACACGCAGGGTATGTGGTTGATAGTGTGGACACGCAGGGTGTGGTTGATAGTGTGGACACGCAGGGTGTGGTTGATAGTGTGGACACGCAGGGTGTGGTTGATAGTGTGGACACGCAGGGTGTGGTTGATAGTGTGGACACGCAGGGTGTGGTTGATAGTGTGGACACGCAGGGTGTGGTTGATAGTGTGGACACGCAGGGTGTGTGGTTGATAGTGTGGACACGCAGGGTGTGGTTGATAGTGTGGACACGCAGGGTGTGGTTGATAGTGTGGACACGCAGGGTGTGTGGTTGATAGTGTGGACACACAGGGTGTGGTTGATAGTGTGGACACGCAGGGTGTGGTTGATAGTGTGGACACGCAGGGTGTGTGGTTGATAGTGTGGACATGCAGGGTGTGTGGTTGATAGTGTGGACACGCAGGGTGTGTGGTTGATAGTGTGGACACGCAGGGTGTGTGGTTGATAGTGCGGACACGCAGGGTGTGGTTGATAGTGTGGACACGCAGGGTGTGTGGTTGATAGTGTGGACACGCAGGGTGTGGTTGATAGTGTGGACACGCAGGGTGTGGTTGATAGTGTGGACACGCAGGGTGTGGTTGATAGTGTGGACACGCAGGGTGTGTGGTTGATAGTGTGGACACACAGGGTGTGGTTGATAGTGTGGACACGCAGGGTGTGGTTGATAGTGTGGACACGCAGGGTGTGTGGTTGATAGTGTGGACACACAGGGTGTGGTTGATAGTGTGGACACGCAGGGTGTGGTTGATAGTGTGGACACGCAGGGTGTGTGGTTGATAGTGTGGACACACAGGGTGTGGTTGATAGTGTGGACACGCAGGGTGTGGTTGATAGTGTGGACACGCAGGGTGTGTGGTTGATAGTGTGGACATGCAGGGTGTGTGGTTGATAGTGTGGACACACAGGGTGTGTGGTTGATAGTGTGGACACGCAGGGTGTGTGGTTGATAGTGTGGACATGCAGGGTGTGTGGTTGATAGTGTGGACACACAGGGTGTGTGGTTGATAGTGTGGACACGCAGGGTGTGGTTGATAGTGTGGACACGCAGGGTGTGTGGTTGATAGTGTGGACATGCAGGGTGTGTGGTTGATAGTGTGGACACACAGGGTGTGTGGTTGATAGTGTGGACATGCAGGGTGTGTGGTTGATAGTGTGGACACGCAGGGTGTGGTTGATAGTGCGGACACGCAGGGTGTGTGGTTGATAGTGTGGACACGCAGGGTGTGGTTGATAGTGTGGACATGCAGGGTGTGTGGTTGATAGTGTGGACATGCAGGGTGTGTGGTTGATAGTGCGGACACGCAGGGTGTGTGGTTGATAGTGTGGACATGCAGGGTGTGTGGTTGATAGTGTGGACATGCAGGGTGTGTGGTTGATAGTGTGGACATGCAGGGTGTGTGGTTGATAGTGTGGACATGCAGGGTGTGTGGTTGATAGTGTGGACATGCAGGGTGTGTGGTTGATAGTGTGGACACGCAGGGTGTGGTTGATAGTGTGGACACGCAGGGTGTGTGGTTGATAGTGTGAACACACAGGGTGTGGTTGATAGTGTGGACACGCAGGGTGTGGTTGATAGTGTGGACACGCAGGGTGTGGTTGATAGTGCGGACACGCAGGGTGTGTGGTTGATGTAGTCGCCACCAGAGGCTACCAGCCCCTCCGATACCACTGAACACCAAGATTTATCGTCAGGTTGACCTTGAGACTAGAGGTAAAGACGCTCATTTACATAGTGCGTCCTGCTTGCTACCTCTCCCCTCCCCCCTACCTTCACTTCCTCTACTCCTCAACAACTCCCCCATCCACATTTCTGGTTCCCATAGTACGTACGAACCTGACCTTAGCCTAGCTGAACCTATCCTAATTTAACCTAGCCTATCTTAACCTAATCTAATCTAAAAGTAACTTGCTTTCTTCCAGTGATGTTTCCCGCAACACAACACAACGCAACACAACACAACACAACGCAACACAACACAACACAACGCAACGCAACACAACACGACACAACACACGATGTGACTCAACCTCGAGCAGCAACATCAGCCTTGTATTGTTGTCCCACTCTTCCAGTTTGACCGGAGAGAAACAGAGGATCGAGTCTCCGCTATTCCCTGCCTGAATGACCCTCATGGTACACCGCACTTCGTGAAAAACTTTACAATATTGCCCTGGTAATGCACCGACTTCCACACCATGTTGAAAAAACTAAGCTAAGCACATGTATCCGTCATGATTCTGGTGAAGATTTTTTTTGTGGTAACGGTGAGATTATTATATTTACGGGGAAGCGCTGAACTCGCAGGGGGAAGGGGGGGGAGGGAGGTAATACAGCGCCTGGGGTATAGGGAATAGAAGGGAACCAAGTTTGATCAAAGGGAAAAAGGCGGAATGAAATGGAAGTTAAGGGAGAAAAACGCTGGGGTGAGAGAGACTTGATTATTACAATTATTACTAAGCGCTAAACCCACAAGGGTTATGCAGCAAAAATGCTTGAGGGAGAAAAGGCTAAGATGAGGAAGGAAAAGGTTTTATTGAAGTGGGGTGATGGTTATTAATTCATAAGGCAACAACGCTACCTCCTGACATGATGGTTCGTTCAGTGTGTAGTGGACTGTTACAATATTCCTCAGGAGACACAACAAGTGTCTCCTGCCACGGCGTTTGAGGCTATTAATGCAGACCGGGTAGGCTGTACTCAGCACGTGTTGGTGTGCTTAAATCAGTCAGGGTTGAGCTACCCCTACCATCACAATATTATAAGCGCAATAATGAAACGAACTTGCACCTAATATTAATATAAATAGGCTTATCGATAAAGTAGGTTCTATTCGTCGTTTATCATAAGAAACCTCGAAAATGCATTTTATCCCCCACTCGGTATTTGAAGAAACATACGTGAATTAAAACGTAATGTGTACCCGGGATTTGCAAGAACCCCACTAATTTTCTCTGTCATTGCCACTATCATGGAAGGAGCTTCTCCACGGCTCAAGTATGCCACAGTTTTCCAGGCTCACGGAAAGCATTTTTTTTCCATATTAAACAACTTATTATCAAGATGAATGACGAGGAGCTACAGTTCGGGTAGCTGCACCCCATCTCCCACTCACCCGGGCATCACTGGATCAATATTGAGGGGAATATTACCATTTAAACGGTATTACACTAGGTGCGAAACAAGTAAAAAAAATAACTAGCTGATATATATTTGCATCTGTGTATGTCCCACACGAATTCAGAATTTTTTTAAATATAATGGAAGGAGAAGAGGGAATATAAATGTATAAATTCAAGGATTATGTAGATTAAAATAAGGGTCAGATGCGAAAAGTGGGTCATAATAATTGTGTATGCACCTGGAGAAGAGAGGAGAGAGAGAGATATTTTAGAATATGTTAAGCGAATGTTTAGGAACTTTTGAACTAAGTGAGAGAGTAATTGTGGTAAGGAACCTAAATGCTAAAGTGGTATAAACGGTTAGAGAGGGTGTGGTAGGTAAGTTTGGGGTGCCAGAAAATGGGGGGCCTTTGATTGAACTTTGTATAGAAAGGGGTTTGGTAATAGATAATACATATTTTAAGGAAAAAAAACGATAAATACACAAGATATAATATAGGGCGTAATGACAGTAGTTTGTTGGACTATGTATTGGTAGATGAAAGACTGATGGGTAGGGTAGACTTCAGGATGTACATGTTTATAGAGGGACCACAGATATATCAGATCATTTTTTAGTTGTAGCTACAATGAGAGTGTTTAGCGCTTCTTTTGATTATAATAATAATAATAATAATAATAATAATAATAATAATAATAATAATAATACAATGAGAGTAAAAAGTAGGTGGGATACAAGGAGAATGGAATCAGTAAGAGAGGTGAAGGTTTATAAACTAAAGGAGGAGGCGGTTAGGCAATGAGGTTGAAGAGGTATAGGGTAGATTTAAGAATGTAGTGTAAGAGTTTCAGCAGAAGTGTGTGGTTACAGGAAAGTGGGTGCGGGAGGGAAGAAGAGCGATTAGTGGAATGATGAGGTAAAGAGAGTAGTAAGAGAGAAAAGTTAGCATATGAGAGGTTTTTATACAAAGTAGAAGTGATACAAGGAGGGAGGATTATATGGAAAGAAAAGAAGAGGTTAAGAGAGTGATGAAGGAATGTAAAATGAGAGCAAATGAGAGTGGGTGAGATGCTATCAACAAATTTTGTTGAGAATAAGATCAAGTTTTTGAGTGAGATTAATAAGTTGAGAAACCTAAGGAATGAATGGATTTGACAGTTAAAAATAGGAGAGGAGCATTATTAGACGGAGAGCTGGAGGTATGGGGAAGATGGAGAGAATATTTTTGAGGAACTGTTAAATGTTGATGAAGATAGGGAAGCTGTGATTTCGTACATTAGGCAGGGAGGTATAACATCTTGTAGAAGAAAAAAAGAGCCAGTTGTGAGTGTGGGGGATTGTGCGTAGGGCAGTGGGTTGTAGACCAAGTGTTTACAGTACAACATATAGGTGAATAGTATTTAGATAAGTGTAAAGAGGTTTTTGTTTCATTCATGGATTTGGAAAAGGCGTATGATAGAGTAGATAGGAAGCAATGTGGCAGATATTGCAAATATTTAGATAGGAGGTAGGTTACTGAAAGCAGTGGAGAGTTTTTTACGAGCATGCAGGAGGGCGATTATTTCCAGTAAAAGTAGACCTTAGACAGGGATGTGTGATGTCACCGTGGTTGTTCAATATATTTATAGATGGGGTTGTAAGAGAAGTAAATGCTCGGGTGTTGGCAAGAGGTGTGGAATTAAAAGATGATGAATCTAACACAAAGTGGGAGTTGTCACATGCTTTTTCGCTGATGACACTGTGCTTTTGGGAGATTCTGAAGAAAAGTTGCAGACGTTGGTGACAGTTTGGAAGGGTATGTAAAAGAAGGAAATTAAAAGTGAGCATAGGAAAGAGTAAGGTGATGAGGATAACAAAAAAATTAGGTAAAGAAAGATTGGATATCAGATTGGAGGGAGAGAGTATGGAGGAAATGTATGTATTCGGATATTTGGGAGTGAACTTGCCAGCAGATGGGTCTATAAAAGACGAGGTGAATCATAGAAATGACGAGGAGAAAAAAGTGAGTGATGCAGTGAGGAGTCTGTGGAGACAAAGAACTTTATCCATGGAAGCAAAGAGGGAAATTAATGAGAGTATAGTTATACCAATGCTCTTATATGGGTGTGAAGCATGGGTGATGAATGTTGTAACAAGGAGAAGGCATAAAGCAGTGGAGCTGTCGTGTCTGAAGGCAATATATGGTGTAAATATAATGCAGAGAATCAGTAGTTTGGAAATTAGGAGGAGGTGTGGGGTTTTAAAAGTATTAGCCAGAGGGCTGAGAAGGGTTGTTGAGGTGGTTCGGACATTTAGAGAGAATGGAACAAATTAGAATGACTCAGAGAACGTATAAATCTGTAGCGGAAGGAAGGCGGGGTAGGGGTCGGCCTATGAAAGGTTGGAGGGAGGGGGTAAAGGAGGTTTTATGTGCGAGGGGCTTGGACTTCCAGCAGGCGTGCGTGAACGTGTTAGATAGGAGGGAGTGGAGACGAATGGTTTTTATGACTTGACGTGCTGCTGGAGTGTGAGCAGAGTAACATTTATGAAGGGATTCAGGGAAACTGGCAAGCCGGACTTGAATCCTGGAGGTGGGAAGTACAGTGCCTGCGCTCTGATGGAGGGGTGTTAATGCTGCAGTTTTTAAACTGTAGTGTAGGCGCGCCTCTGGCAAGATAGTGATGGAGTGAATGATAATGAAAGTGTTTCTTCTTTTTCGGTTCACCCTGCCTTGATGGGAAATGGCCAGTGTTAATAAATAATAATAATAATAATAATAATAATAATAATAATAATAATAATAATAATAATAATAATAATAATAATAATAATAATAATAATAATAATAATGCCTAGTATAACCGTTGGATTGCGCAACATCTTAAGTGGCGATGCACGTACCACACACAAGAGTAAAAACGTCAGAGCTAATCAGAAACAGCTGGAGTTTCGAAGTACTGATAACACTGGACTGCAATGGTTTCTCATATAAGGGGAATAATGACCACTGAAGGCAGCGAGTTCTTTAGGGCTGTCATCGAAACTCCGTCAGCAATCAACGGATAACCCAGATTAAAATACGATAGAAACAATGTAGCAAGAATAACAGAGGAGAAACTACTGAGGCAGAAAGCAGAACCAGGGCTAAATTAATTAAATTAGGGGATTTAACCAATTGCAAATAAGCTGGGAAAACTGGGATCCCATGGGGCCCCAGAGACGTGGAGGAACCAGTTCCCTGAGCAGAAATAGAGCCCATTTTTGAACCACTGGTGATAAATAGTTAAGATTTGAATGCTTCCTTCTTACTCACGTAATCCTAATAAGACGATTCCTAACAAATGAGGAAATCTTATTAGAGGAGCTGGCCGAGTGGTTAGCGCACTGGCCTGTGAGTTTTAGGACTCACCTGCCCTGGGTTCAAGCCCCACACGGTCGCTGATTTGTTTCATCGTTATTGTTTTCCACCTCGTTGCTAGACGTCTACCTGGAGGGTATTCCGGGGTTCAACGCCCCAGCGACCTGGTCCACGACTAGGCATATTGAGGTTTTTCTATTAATTTGATTATCTCTGGCTATACGTACGTTTTTATAGGTTCATGACTTATGGAATACTTGACTGAAAAGATAATTATCTTAGAAGACGAAGTATCGGGATAGGAATGTAGCTAGTGGATCGGTACTAGGCCCCATGTGGTTCCTAGCGCCTATAAATGACTTACCATCAGGAGGAACCTACATGTGTTGAAAATGAACCAGAGAACCGACAGGCTGATGAATTAGACACTTGTGAAACACTTGGGTATCTTTATTGTGGAAACGTTTCGCCAACCAGTGACTTCTTCAGTGCAATACAGATAAGAATTGTTGAAGATCAGGAGGAGTTTAAGGTAATCAGTCTCTCAGCCTGGAGTCATCCTGATCAGTCCATTAAGTGTTGCACAGATGCCTAATTCACAAATCTACATATCCTTGTTTGATGATGATGACAAAATAATAGGGAAAATACAACTGGAGGAAGATATAGAAGACTGTAAGAGGACGACAACAATAGCTTAGAAGAGTGGTCAAATCAGTGGATACTAAGTTTAGCCAATTAATAAGACAAAGGTAATGCAACCGGGAGATGGTTAGAAAAGATCGGAGGCAAACTACCATCTCGGGAGAAAAAGTAAACTCACGGACATAGTCAAGGTCGTCCTCTAGTGAGGGTGGAGGGCAGAAGAAGACAGCCTTGGAGGACCGAGAGGATTAAGTGCAATGAGAACACAAGACATGACATAGCAAACGTTGCAGGTGGGAGAAGGAAAGGAGAATGATTAGAATCAAGAGGATGGCGAGAGCTGAGGCGAGTGGGAGGACAGAAACCCAATGATGGATAGACGTGAACTTAGTGAACATACATGGGATAGGATCCGATTGGGTTGGACAGAGGCTATGCTAGATAGAGAATGAGTGGGTTAAGTAGACTTCGAATAGATTGGAGAGGACCCAAATGGGTTAAATAGGGTCCGAGTGTATTGTATAATGCTCGAGTGTGTTTCATATGGTACGAATGAGTAGAATAGGGCCCGAGTAAATCAGGGGATTTCAATGGGTTGGTAAGGGCTAAGCGAATACTGTTGGAGGACAAATAATTGCAGTGATTTTAAAGGCAGGGTCGGTAAGTGAGTCGAAGATAGAGTGCCAACGTCAGAAGAAAAAAACCTAAACAGAGGGACAAAAGGGACGGAAAAGAAGCTCAGTTTAGAGGAGGGGTCATAGAGTGACTTTGTGGGAGAGAGAAAGAGAGAGAGAGAGAGTGTGTGTGTGGGAGGGGACAACAGTGGTGGAAGAGGTAGGCGGAGGTCACAAGGAGAGGGTGGTGAGGGGAGGGAAAAGTAGGCATGGGAGATGAGGGGAGGGAGGTGAGTGGAGGATAGGTGAAGGTTGGGAGTGTGGGTGAGGGAGGGGAGGTTAGGTAAACAATGCAGACATGCAGAACTATTGATCCGTTGCATGGCTATCCCCGTGCATGACTCCGCCGATTTACAGCCATCTAATTGTCACGGCTGAGGGGGCAGCTGTGTTTAGCTGCTATTATGCAACCTTCCTGCCTTGGCCTCTCTAGCTCTCTACCCTTCTTCCTTGTTCTTGTCAGCTCTCTCTCTCTCTCTCTCTCTCTCTCTCTCTCTCTCTCTCTCTCTCTCTCTCTCTCTCTCTCTCTCTCTCTCTCTCTCTCTCTCTCTCTCTCTCTCTCTCTCTCTCTCTCTCTCTCTCTCTCTCTCTCTCTCTCTCTCTCTCTCCTTTCCGTGCACACAACTTTCACAGGTAGGATCAAGTTTCGGCATTACATTGATTTGTTACTTTCGAACATTATTAATGTAATGTGTGTTACAACACATACCTGCAGTGAAACTAGACGGAATAATAAAGGAAAGCAGATGTTAGAGACAACTGTGCTTATGTTTCACTGTTGTATTTTAAGATGTTACACTTCTGGACTCTGTTACAATGGCGGCGGCTGGATACCCACACCTTCTTACACAATTTCTTATTTCACAATATGGCGAGATTTTAATTTCATTTTGTTATTTTGGTGCATGCGTATTTTTGTCTGATAATTCCTTTTTTTAAGTGATGGATACAGATTACATAAAGTATACAGTTACTCCACCACATTTCGCGTAACATGTCACATGACTCTTTCATAAACTTCCATTTCTCTCATTTTTGAAATCTGATGAAGAGGGTCTTAGAAGTCGAAATATACATATTTTTCCTTATCTATCTGTTCATTATATACTTTGATGCTGCTGCACATAGAAGTTTGTATAAACTAAACCAGAGTTTAAGTTACCGCTGCTAGATTTCGTCTAGTTCCTTGAATACTGTACTTAATCCTATGACAAATTAGGCGTTTGCGAGTGTGTGTACTCACCTAGTTGTGATTGCAGGGGTCGATTCACAGCTCCTGGCCCCGCCTCTTCACTGACCGCTAGTGGGTCACTCTCCCTGCGCCATGAGCTTTATCATACCTATTAATAAACCTATGAATGGATCCTGCCTCCACTACATCGCTTCCCAAACTATTTCACTTCCTGACCACTCTGTGACTGAAGAAATACTTCCTAACATCCCTGTGATTCATCTGAGTCTTCAACTTCCAACTGTGTCCCCTTGTTGCTGTGTCCCTATCTCTGGAACATTCTGTCTCTGTCCACTTTGTCAATTCCTCTCAGTATTTTATATGTCGTTGTCAGGTCATCCCTATCTCTCCTGTCCTCTTGTGTCGTCAGGTCGATTTTCCTTAACCTCTCCTCGTAGGACATACCCCTTAGCTCCGGGACTAGTCTTATTGCAAACCTTTGCACATTCTCTAGTTTCTTTACGTGCTTGGCTAAGTGTGGGTTCCAAACTGGTGCTGCATACTCCAATATGGGACTAACGTACACAGTGTACAGGGTCCTGAACGATTTCTTATTAGGATGTCGGAATGATGTTCTTAGGTTTGCTAGGCGCCTGTATACTGCAGCAGTTATTTGGTTGATGTGCGCCTCAGGAGATGTGCCTGGTGTTATACTCACCCCAAGATCTTTTTCCTTGAGTGAGGTTTGTAGTCTCTGTCCCCCTTGACTGTACTCCGTCTGCGGTCTTCTTTGCCCTTCAACAATCTTCATGACTTTGTACTTGGTGGGGTTGAACTCTAGGAGCCAATTGCTGGACCAGGCTTGCAGCCTGTCCAGATCCTTTTGTAGTTCTGCCTGGTCCTCGTCCGATTGAATTCTTCTCATCAACTTCACATCATCTGCAAACAGGGACACTTCGTAGTCTATTCCTTCCATCATGCCGTTCACAAATACCAGAAACAGCACCGGTCCTAGGACTGACCCCTGTGGAACCCCACTCGTCACAGGCGCCCACTCTGACACCTCGCCACGTACCATGACTCGCTGCTGTCCTCCTGACAGGTATTCCCTTATCCATTGGAGTACCTTCCCTGTTATCCCTGCCTGGTCCTCCAGCTTTTGCACTAATCTCTTGTGTGGAACTGTGTCAAACGCCTTCTTACAGTCCAAGAAAATGCAATCTACACACCCCTCTCTCTCTTGTCTCATTGCTGTCACCCTGTCATAGAACTCCAGTAGGTTAGTGACATAGGATTTCCCGTCCCTGAAACCGTGTTGGCCGTCGTTGATAAGCTCATTCCTTTCTAGGTGTTCCACCACTCTTCTCCTGATAATCTTCTCCATGACTTTGCATACTCTACATATCAGTGATACTGGTCTGTAGTTTAGTGCTTCATATCTGTCTCCTTTTTTAAAAATTGGGACTACATTTGCTGTCTTCCATACCTCAGGTAATATCCCTGTTTCGATAGATGTGTTGAAAATTGTTGTTAGGGGTACACATAGCGCCTCTGCTCCCTCTCTCAGGACCCATGGAGAGATGTTGTCCGGTCCCATCGCCTTTGAGGTATCTAGCTCACCCAGCAGCCTCTTCACTTCTTCCTCGGTGGCATGTATTGTGTCCAACACTTGGTGGTGTGGCCCACCTCTCCGTCTTTCTGGAGTCCCTTCTGTCTCCTCTGTGAACACTTCTTTGAATCTCATGTTGAGTTCCTCACATACTTCGCGGTCGTTTCTTGTGATCTCTCCTCCTTCCTTCCTTAGCCTGATCACCTGGTCCTTGACTGTTGTTTTCCTCCTAATGTGGCTGTACAACAGCTTTGGCTCGGATTTGGCTTTCGCTGCTATGTCATTTTCATTTCTGGCTCTACGACTGCTCTCCTTATTCTCCTGGGTCCTTTGCCTTCTATACATTGGTTTTGGCCTCCCTGCACCTTTGGGTGAACCACGGACTCATCCTGGCTTTTTCATTATTCCTGTTACCCTTGGGTACAAACCTCTCCTCAGCTTCCTTGCCAGTTCTGTCCCACTGAACCCCGTTCAGGAGGTTCTTCATGCCCACGTAGTCCCCTTTCTTGTAGTTTGGCTTTATTCGTCCAGCCCTTCCTGCTTTCCCCTCCACTTGTAACTCTACTGTGTATTCGAAGCTTAAAACCACATGATCACTGGCCCCAAGGGTCCTTTCATATGTGATGTCCTCAATATCTGCACTACTCAAGGTGAATATTAGGTCCAGTCTCGCTGGTTCATCCTCTCCTCTCTCTCTGGTAGTGTCCCTTACGTGTTGGTACATGAAGTTTTCCAGTACCACCTCCATCATTTTAGCCCTCCAAGTTTCTTGGCCCCCATGTGGCTCAAAGTTCTCCCAATCGATTTCCTTGTGGTTGAAGTCACCCATGATCAGTAGCCTCGCCCTGCTCGCATGAGCCCTTCTGGCCACTTCAGCCAGTGTGTGTGTGTGTGTGTGTGTGTGTGACTGCCACCCACAGGGTGGGTATGGGGTACATAATAAAGGTGTTAAACTAACCCTCTGCATCCTTGAAGAGGGGTACCTTAATGCCACTGAAGGGATCTTGATCCAAAGAAGGGGAGGGTAACTTCCCTTTTTTGGGTCATACCTGATTCACTTTCATTCCCAGGTGTTGTATGATCCTTTTGGAATTAGCGTTTTCCCATTAATACAATTAATAATAATAATAATAACAATAAATAATAATTATAATTATAATAATAATAATAATAATAATAATAATAATAATAATAATAATAATAATAATAATAATAATAACAATAATCCTTTGTATCATCACACCGAGGCGCTGGAGTAGGAAAGAAAAAACCCCTTAGCTCTCAGTAGTTTTAGCGAGTCTGGAACTCAATTCTTTGAGAAAACTTGTAACACCTTCCCTTCAGGGTACAAGGGAATCCAGTCCCACTGGGATTTTCTTTTTGTACAGCTCCCACCACTTTAATCATCACCATTGATCTACCGGTCGTGTAAAGCTCAACGCTGCCTTGTGAAGGCGTCAACCATTTCAAAGAAAATATCATCACCTCGAGGAATTCGTCTTGGGAAAATTTTCCTAGGGGTCGAACAGCGGGTAAAGCTTGAAAGGCCAGGACGAGCTCACTACCATAAAATCTATTTCTTCTCAGTATGTCAAGACGCTTTATTTGTATGTATTCTTGAGGACGCAGACACCGCCCCTGGAGGTGGACAACTACTGTACTGTCGTGCACAACTACTGTACTGTCGTGCACAACTACTGTACTGTCGTGCAAAACTACTGTACTGTCGTGCACAACTACTGTACTGTCGTGCACAACTACTGTACTGTCGTGCACAACTACTGTACTGTCGTGCACAACTACTGTACTGTCGTGCACAACTACTGTACTGTCGTGCACAACTACTGTACTGTCGTGCACAACTACTGTACTGTCGTGCACAACTACTGTACTGTCGTGCACAACTACTGTACTGTCGTGCACAACTACTGTACTGTCGTGCACAACTACTGTACTGTCGTGCACAACTACTGTACTGTCGCGCACAACTACTGTACTGTCGTGCACAACTACTGTACTGTCGTGCACGTCATCAAAATAAAGCCTCTTCTTTGCTAAGTTGCGCGCGAACATGTTTATTGATTTTATTTTTTTTGTCTGTCTAATGAACACATAGAGACCAAGTATTTTTTATCCCATTTGATAGAAAATCCGGTGAACCCACGAAAACACGGAGCTATGATAGCAAATTTGCTAGGTTCAAGATTTAGCTCGTAAGTCGTTAAGGCCGCATTTCGTCTGCACAATAAAATAGGGACAAAATAAAATGTGCACATATATACTATATATATATATATATATATATATATATATATATATATATATATATATATATATATATATATATATATATATATATCCTATATATATATATATATATATATTATTTTTTTATTAACACATCGTCCGTTTCCCACCAAGGCAGGGTGGCCCGAAAAAGAAAAAACTTTCATCATCATTCACTCCATCACTGTCTTGCCAGAGACATGCGCAGTCGACAGGCCTTAAATTTAACAAGCTTTATATTTTTGACGTTCCCACATAGTTATAATATCAATAATCTGCGTGTGTTCATGACGCGAGTTAGGTTATGCACCAACAGCTTTAAGTGGCTTGTGACATAACTTCCACATATATTCGTTTGTATGTCGTTGCTGTCGAAGATCAAATGTATTCCTGGGCCATTAACAGTACCACCTCTGTTACATCAAGACTGAGTCAAAGAACCACCGGAAAGATCATTATCTGAGTGCAGTCCGTGTCAGTACGCAGTTTTCTGACGAAAAAAATGTGCATATCAAAATACCCACTTGGCAGCTGTGAACACTAGGATGATCAGATATCAACCTACAAGTTTGTGTTGTATCCATACTCATTAGAGGAGCCTTGTTATGTAAACAATCTGCGTCGATTTGAACAAAAAGAAGAGATCAAAATGACAGTGAGTTATGTAAAATATACAACATATGACGGGTGTCATATGTGGTCCTCCCACTCAATTACATCTGTCAACACGAGTTAGCATTCAACTCACATGTCTAAAATTTTCTTCCGTTTATATGTATTTTCCTAATTCTATTGAAAGAAATATCTCTTTTGGAAGAAATGGAAAAAAAAAAACCACAGACACCTAGACACATGACTATCGGCTAAGGGTTCTTCCTGCTTAAAGTCATTACACATTTTCAAAAGTTCGCTCCGTTAATATATTTTTTTTTCCAAACTGGTCAAGAATTCTCGAAAATGTTGTCTGGGTTTGGTAGCAAATTTCCATTCACAAATTCTCTACACCTCATCCACGTTCTCAGATTTCCAGTGGCACTTACGCTGCTCTGAGGCTGAGAGAGTTTACGCCATCATGCCTTACAAACTGCTTCGTGGGGAAGAATTTCACGACGCCCCATGATAATTTCATTACCATATAACGCCATCTCGTAGCTACTTGTAGCACGAAAGCATGCAAAAAAAAAAAAATACAATACCGTGGCTGGAATAGTTTTCAACCCAACAAGTAATAATATTGAAAGAGGGACCGAAACATTTGGCTTTCATCTCCAATTTGCTTTATTTGTGAAGCATTATACCAGTTTTATTAACAAAGAATACATTAAACTGTCTACTGTCTAAATTAATTTAAGTTGTTCTAAAAATTTATGCATGTTTCAATTCAGCCACTTGTTTCACACCCGTGGGTAAGAGAGAGCCAGAGAACAGGTAAAGTTAGAGAGAGAGAATCAGTTAAGTTTACCTCAGCTGTAGATGGTTGAGCTGGACAGAGGGAGGGGGTAATGATTTGGCAGGGTAGGGTGAGGTGTCTGGACCTACAGCGAGGAAGTTGAGTGTTTAGTGTTCACCACATTCACTCTCCCATCATGTCTTCTGCTTTCCTCACTTTCCCATGTTCACTCTCCTGCTTCCCTCACGTTCACTTGTACATTCTCCTTCCATCTGCCTCCATCACGTTCAATTATTATTTTGCTTCCCTGACGTTCACTGGCCCATTATCCTTCCCTCACGTTCACTGGTCCATTATCCTTCCCTCACGTTCACTGGCCCATTATCCTTCCCTCACGTTACTGGCCCATTATCCTTCCCTCACGTTCACTGACCCATTATCCTTCCCTCACGTTCACTGGCCCATTATCCTTCCCTCACATTCACTGGCCCATTATCCTTCATTCTGCTTCCCTCCTACGGTGATATTTCCCAATATTGTTTTGCCTTCCTGGTTTAGGTAATAAGTCAGATTCATTGACGATAAGTAACTGACAGGATTTATTAATATTATACTGCATTAAATATTTCATGGTCAGGATCATCAGTATTTCCACGAGAAAGCTCCAAACTCTTAGGGGGTCACACAAAACCTGGAAAAAAATGAGAGGTAATCTAGCTTGACCCAAGAGAGAGGTTGACTGCAGATCCTTGGATCCCGAGCCCTCTCCCTCCCCCCGTGTATTCTTCTTCTTCCTGTCCCACCACTCTCCCATTCTTTCTTCCCACTCGCCCACGCTTTCTTCCTTCCTTTCCCTTCCCACTTTTCCTCTCTGGCATTTGCTCTCGTCATTGGTGAAGGGTTTTTGATTCGAGCAATTGGGACGATCCTCCCTTTTCCCAGAATCAAATCTGATTAACCCCGGAAGCTCTACGACTTCTACGGATTAATTGCTTCCCCATAAATATAATAATAATAATAACAATAATAATAATAATAATATGATAGTTTTGCCTCTTCCTCGTCTACCATACATTGCTCACTCTTCTATTCTCGTTGCCCTTTCTCTCTCTCTCTCTCTCTCTCTCTCTCTCTCTCTCTCTCTCTCTCTCTCTCTCTCTCTCTCTCTCAATATCCTTGAGGCTGTTACTACTCTCCCCTCGTCTCGTTCCTTCCCGTCCCCTCCGTGGAACGTGACTCCTCTCTTCCACCGCCCATTCCCCTCTTTTCCCTCCTCCCGCTTGAGTCCTCTTCCAACTCTCTTCACTTGGCCTCTCCATCTTGCTTCCTCGTCCCTTCGTTTTTCCTCCCTCCACTTGTCTCACCGTTTCTCCTCTTTTTCGCTTGCCACTTCTCCCTTCCTCCCTGTCCTTCAAGTCGCTCAAGACCCCTTACCTCCATCACTCCCCCCCTTCTCTCTCTCTTTCTCACTCTCTTTCTCTCTCTCTCTCTCTCTCTCTCTGGTGTATATACACAGAGGTAAACAACGAAAGAGAGTTGGGTAAGCTTTGCAGTTATCATTGATGTGTCTTCGTGTTTCCAGTGGAGCTCCAGGTTATGCTCACTTTTACGTCCTGAGTGCCAACCATAGTAAAACTTGATTAGAGGTGTGCTCAGACTTCAAACGTGCTCTGCTGGCCATGGCCCATTTATGCATCTGTCCATCCTGGGGTTCAGTAGATCCAGGAGTGGTTAGCCAGAATCAATGCCCAGCACAAGGATACTTAGTTCTTCTGGTGTCTGGAACACAGTGGTATCCTGGTCAAGGAACAGGCGAATACTAAAGTGATGGCTGCTGTATCGAGTGAACACTAAAGCAGACATTTGCCTCGTAGTGATATCATAGGTCGCATACACTGATATCCCTTGTTAGAAGTGACAAACCCTTTAGACGTTACAGACTGACAACACGTTATATATGACTCGGTAAAAAGTGTGCTTTATTGCACTCTCATCTTTCCACAATAATCGTCACTATCAGACGACTCTCTTGACAGAGGATAGGACACACACTTTACCTATAGTCACCTGCTTACTAATGCTCTTGGCCCCTCTGCTGATTGTAGGGCATAGTTCAGCAGTATTCCCTTATTTTATACACAAATCAATTTTACAGGTTAAGAACTGTTATCCTACCACAGCTCATTTTAAAGCCTCAGTCCTAAGGTATACTACCACCCCTAGGAGGCGACCCACAACAGTAGACTAACATCCAGGTACCTACTTAACTGCTAGGTGAACAGGGGCATGTGTAAGGAAACATGCCCATCTTTTCCACCCGTCCCGAGGATCGAACCACGAACACTCAGTGTGTAAACTGAGTGCGTTGCCAACCAAGTCATGGTTTATATGGATACAAAGGTACCTTCAGAGACTTAAGGGAAATTTTTAGGGAGTCTCTTATTTTACATTAAAAAAAATTACTTAATGTTGGTTATATTAACTTCGTGTGGTGACATTCACTCTTATTTTTATATGTTAGTTGATGTGATTAGTTTTACTTTTGTGATGATTATGTATGGTTGTCTATAACTTTTTTCTAGACAAAAGCTTAGAATGACCTCAAGTCAAAACACTCAGAAAATCTTTCAACTTCTTTCCTTCCTGAGTACGAGAGTCCTGAGTACGAGAGTCCTGAGTACGAGAGTATAATCTGTCACTTGATAGACTAAGTAAGAAAGTTTATTCATGTATACACAAATACAGTTACATAGATTGTCATACATAGCAGCATATGTGTAGAGAACCTGGGATAACCCAAAAAAGTCAAAGTGACTTATTTCCAGGCGGGGTATTGAACCTCCACCTTGTGTTGAATGACCCACGCGGGTTTAATGCTTCATATAATAATAATAATAATAATAATAATAATAATAATAATAATAATAATAATAATAATAATAATAATAATAATAATAATAATAATAATAATAATAATAATAATAAAAACAGCAATAATAATAATTCTTTCCAAAAATAGGGATTGAAATATTCAATTTTATTTTTAAATCCACTTTTCAAACTGTGAATTTTCACAGTAATATGTAAAATAGTCTCCCCACACACGACATGAGCTGCGCTAGGCTCGTTTAATCATTACGTAGGGCGAAGAAAACGACACCCGTGTGGGTCATTCAACACAAGGAGCGGTTTGGAGGCTTGATCCTCCCTCCGCTAATTACTGACCAGTCAGGCTGAATAAAACAGCCGATGGATCATAAAAAAAAACAATCCTGTGAAAACCCTCTGAATAATTAGTCTAATTTATTCAGTAATAAGCGTGGCAGTATACTGTGTCATGCAAAACTCTTAATCATACGAGTATAATGTTCTTAGTAATTATACGGGTATAATGAGCTTCCGGGTCATAAGGGTATAATGAATTTCCTTGTTATAAAGGTATAATGAAGTTCCGAGTCATGAGTATAATGAGGTACATTAAACATGCGAGTATAATGAAGTACATTAAACATGTGAGTATAATGAAGTACATTAAACATGCGAGTATAATGAAGTACATTAAACATGCGAGTATAATGAAGTACATTAAACATGCGAGTATAATGAGGTACATTAAACATGCGAGTATAATGAGGTACATTAAACATGCGAGTATAATGAGGTACATTAAACATGCGAGTATAATGAGGTAAATTAAACATGCGAGTATAATGAGGTACATTAAACATGCGAGTATAATGAAGTACATTAAACATGCGAGTATAATGAGGTACATTAAACATGTGAGTATAATGAACCACATTAAACATGCGAGTATAATGAGGTACATTAAACATGCGAGTATAATGAGGTACATTAAACATGCGAGTATAATGAGGTACATTAAACATGCGAGTATAATGAGGTAAATTAAACATGCGAGTATAATGAGGTACATTAAACATGCGAGTATAATGAAGTACATTAAGCATGTGAGTATAATGAACCACATTAAACAAGCGAGTATAATGAGGTACATTAAACATGCGAGTATAATGAGGTACATTAAACATGCAAGTATAATGAGGTACATTAAACATGCGAGTATAATGAGGTACAATAAACATGCGAGAATAATGAAGTACATTAAACATGCGAATATAATGAGGTACATTAAACATGCGAGAATAATGAGGTACATTAAGCATGTGAGTATAATGAACCACATTAAACAAGCGAGTATAATGAGGTACATTAAACAAGCGAGTATAATGAGGTACATTAAACAAGCGAGTATAATGAGGTACATAAAACATGCGAGTATAATGAGGTACATTAAACATGCGAGTATAATGAAGTACATTAAACATGCGAGTATAATGAGGTACATTAAACATGCGAGTATAATGAGGTACATTAAACATGCAAGTATAATGAGGTACATTAAACATGCTAGTATAATGAGGTACAATAAACATGCGAGAATAATGAAGTACATTAAACATGCGAATATAATGAGGTACATTAAACATGCGAGTATAATGAGGTACATTAAACATGCGAGTATAATGAGGTACAATAAACATGCGAGAATAATGAAGTACATTAAACATGCGAATATAATGAGGTACATTAAACATGCGAGTATAATGAAGTACATTAAACATGCGAGTATAATGAAGTACATTAAACATGCGAGTATAATGAGGTACATTAAACATGCGAGTATAATGAGGTACATTAAACATGCGAGTATAATGAGGTACAATAAACATGCGAGTATAATGAGGTACATTAAACATGCGAATATAATGAGGAACATTAAACATGCAAGTATAATGAGGTACATTAAACATGCGAGTATAATGAGGAACATTAAACATGCGAGTATAATGAAGTACATTAAACATGCAAGTATAATGAGGAACATTAAACATGCGAGTATAATGAGGTACATTAAACATGCGAGTATAATGAGGTATATTAAACATGCGAATATAATGAGGTACATTAAACATGCGAGTATAATGAAGTACATTAAACATGCGAGTATAATGAAGTACATTAAACATGCGAGTATAATGAGGTACATTAAACATGCGAGTATAATGAGGTACATTAAACATGCGAGTATAATGAGGTACATTAAACATGCGAGTATAATGAGGTACATTAAACATGCGAGTATAATGAGGTACATTAAACATGCGAGTATAATGAGGTACATTAAACATGCGAGTATAATGAAGTACATTAAACATGCGAGTATAATGAGGAACATTAAACATGCGAGTATAATGAGGTATATTAAACATGCGAGTATATTGAGGTACCTTTGATATACCTTTGAAGAGTTTCGAGAGTATCTACTCTCTGAGCCCGGCCATGGGCCAGGCTCGTCTGGTGCTTGCCTGGTCAACCAGGCTGTTGCTGCTGGAGGCCCGCTGCCCCACATATCCATCACAGCCTGGTTGATCTGGCACCTGGTGAAGATATTTGTCCAGTTTCCTCTTGAAGGCTTCTTACACTGGTTCCAGCCGTGTTTCGGATATCTTCTGGTAAGATGTTGAATAGTCTGGGACCCCGGATGTTAATACAGTGCTCCCGTATTGTCCCCACCGCACCCCTGCTCCTCACTGGGTTTATTTTACACTTTCTCCCATATCTCTCACTCCAGTATGTTGTTATGGCAGTGTGCAGATTTGGGACCAGGCCCTCAAGTACTTTCCATGTATATATTATCATGTATCTCTCTCCTCCGCTCCAATGAGTACATGTTCAAGACTTGAAGGCGTTCCCAATAATTTAGATGTTTCAATGGCTCAATGTGAGCCGTAAACGATCTCTGGATTTGTTCCAGCTCTGCTATTTCTCCTGCCCTGAACGGGGCCGTCAGCACTGAGCAGTATTCTAAGTGAGGGAGCACTAGCGATTTGAATAGTGTCACCATCGGCATTATTTCCCTTGTTTTGAAAGTTCTCAATACCCACCCCGTCATCTTCCTGGCTGTTGTGATCTTTGTCTTGTTATGGTCTTTAAACGACAGATCAGCAGACATAATTATTCCCAAGTCCTTTACGTGTTCCTTTCGTTCTATGTGGTGACCCTCTTGCGTTTTGTATATAGTGTTCCTTTTGAGTTCTTCATTTTTTCCATACCTAAGCAGCTGAAACTTATCACCATTGAACGTCATGTTGTTCTCCACTGCCCATTGGAAGACCCTGCTTATGTCCTCCTGTAATTTTTCAGTGTCCTCTACCTTAGTGACTTTCATGCTTATTTTAGTGTCATCTGCAAATGATGATACAAAAGTGTGCTGGGTGTTTTTATCTATGTCTGCTATGAGGAAGAGAAACAGCAGAGGTGCCAGGACAGTGCCTTGGGGCACTGAGCTTTTGACCTCGCTGATGCTGGATCTTGCCCTGTTCACTACTACTACATGCGAGTATAATGAGGTACATTAAACATGCGAGTATAATGAGGTACATTAAACATGCGAGTATAATGAGGAACATTAAACATGCAAGTATAATGAGGTACATTAAACATGCGAGTATAATGAGGAACATTAAACATGCGAGTATAATGAGGAACATTAAACATGCGAGTATAATGAGGTATATTAAACATGCGAGTATATTGAGGTACATTAAACATGCGAGTATAATGAGGTACATTAAACATGCGAGTATAATGAGGTACATTAAACATGCGAGTATAATGAGGTACATTAAACATGCGAGTATAATGAGGAACATTAAACATGCAAGTATAATGAGGTACATTAAACATGCGAGTATAATGAACCACAGCGGGTGCTCCCTCCATGAAACTCTTCCCCCATTTCTTGGATCAAACCTCATTACCTCCCACTCCCCAGACGCTGTATGATCCCTATGGGTTTAGCGCTACTCCATGATTATAGTAATAACTATATTTGTTATATATATATATATATATATATATATATATATATATATATATATATATATATGTATATATATACATATGAACAAAAATGAGAGTAAATATAGGCACCGCTGTACACTAATGAATGACGTAAGTCGATGGATCGATGCATCAAGTCATCTTTATAGGAAGAAATATACCAGACAAGAACTGAGGACTGACATGCAGGTAGGACATATTTATCTGTTTTCCCTCAAGGGTGAGGGGTTTTAATGCTTGAGAAGGGCTCTGGATTCAAGGAATTAGGTCTTCCCTCCACTCTCTGATTACCTTTTATTCCTCGGGAGCTGTATGGTCCTTATAACTTGAGGAAATAAAAGCTGTATCAGGGTATAAAACAAATTCCAACCACACAATAGAGCGAAAAACTAATGTGAAGGACCTGGGAGTGATAATGTCAGAGGATCTCACTTTCAAAGATCACAACAATGTATCTACCACATCTGCTAGGAAAATGAAAGGATGGATAATGAGAACCTTCAAAACTAGAGATGCCAAGCCCATGATTCTCTTCAAATCGCTTGTTCTCTCTAGGTTGGAATATTGCTGTACACTAACGGCCCCTTTCAAGGCACGCGAAATTGCAGAACTTGAGAATATACAGAGAACTTTCACGTTACGTGTAAGTACGATAAAGCACCTAAATTACTGGGAACAATTGAAATCCCTTGATTTGTATTCTCTGGAACGCAGGCGAGAAATATACATGATAATATACACTTGGAAAATCCTAGGATTAGTCCCAAATTTGCATAATACAAATCACTCCCTACGAAAGCAAAAGACTAGGCAAGAGATGCAACATACCCCTAATGAAAAGCAGGGGCGCCACGAGTTCGCTAAGAGACAACACAGTAAGTGTCAGGGGCCCAAGATTGTTCAACTGCTTCCCAGCAAACATAAGGAGGATTACCAGTAGACCCCTGACTGTCTTCAAGAAGGCGCTGGACAGGCAAATAAAGTCAGTACCTGACCATCCGAGCTGTGGTTCATATGTCGGTTTACGTGCGGCCAGAAGTAACAGCCTGGTTGAGCAGGCCCTGATCTATCGCGAGGCTTGGTCATGGACCGGGCCGCTGGGGCCAACGCCCCAGCGGCCCATTTTACAAAGTCAGTGTGACTTTGTAATTTGGGTATTAGAGTTAACACTTAAGCGAGAAAATGACCAGTCAAAATGTTTCAACTGTCTGTCGGCCAAACGGTGTCTATTGATTTAAAGACGTGGACAGTAAGTTTTAGGGTTAGAAAAATATATTATAACTGGGAAATATATTTTCAGGGAGTTCCAGTGAGTAGCTGTTAGTGCTTTCAGAAAGCTGCACTGTAGATTATTTTACATGACGTTGAGCTTAAATGATCCACAGAAGGGCGATCATATTACCAAGACCCGCGTCACAAGATTTTTTTTTTTCCGACTCAAAATACCACCACCACCATCACCATAAGTGGTGGTGGTGGTGGTTGTTGTCTTGACCCACAACCCCAATGCATCCACAACTCCAGTACATCCACAATCCCAACACATCCACAACCCCAACACACCCACAACCCCAACAGACCCGCAACCCCAACACACCACACAACCCCAACACACCCACATCCCCAACACACCCACAACCCCAACACACCCGCAACCCCAACATACCCACACCCCCAGCTCGGCCCTCCCTTGATACTTATAATCTCCACCAGCCCTGGACTAAACTAGGGTCCTTCGATTGTATGCCGAACGTAAAGGTGTGTGCAATGAAACTCACAACACTCCTTATCAGAGACTGCATCTGCAGTGTAATCGTCAGACAAGGACCTGCATTGAGGAAGAGATATATGGAATTCCTCAGTTTTTAATTCTAAACTGTTTGGGACGTTGCTGAGTATCATAAGAATGACAACCCCATCCAGCACATGTAGATGGCATTACTAAAACTAACTCTATCGCATCCAGCACACCTATGTGATCACTAAGATCAACACTGCAACATTCAGCACATGTATGTGATCACTAAGACTAAACACTGCAACATTCAGCACATGTATGTGATCGCTAGGATGAACACTGCAACATTCAGCACATGTATGTGATCACTAAGACTAAACACAGCAACATCCAGCACACGTATGTGATCGCTAGGATTAACACTGCAACATCCAGCACACGTATGCAATCAATAAGAGGAACTGTATTAAATCTAACAGACGTATGTGATCACTAATAGGGTAGCTACTTCTACTGTATCCGACACACTTACGTGATCAATAATGACAGTCTCCCACATCCAGCACACCTACGTCATCAATACGACTGGGAGGGCCCACAACCTTAATACCTGATGACCAGCTGCTCGTCAATAAATCAATATCTGGCTCTAGATGCAAGAACTAGCCTTTTTTTGATGTGTATATATATATAGACCACGAAATGTGGGAGATTGGTACGCAAAGAATCTCACTGCTTGGTGAAGAAATATTTATACTCCTGAAAACTATGTCTGACAAAAACAGTTGTATTTCAGTCGTTGCGCGATCCGAGAAACGTATCCCCCTATTTCATAACCCCAGTCCCCTGTGCCTCAATGTACCTCAATTGAAACAGTGCAGAGTGCAACATAAGTTTGTAATGCGCTGAAGATTTGAGGCAAATCGGATAAATTAGGACTTACACAACCAAAATCTACTTCAAACCTTTTCATAGATTCCTGGCTTTTCAACACTTTCAGTAAAATTTAATATTTTCCGGAACTCGGATCAAGCTTATAGGGTGTCATCCTTCTTATATAACGCATCATCGCTAATATTTTGAAGCCGATAAGAGGAACCATTCTTTAGTTATTGAATATAAATACACTTCACTATTTATTCGATAAAACTGGCTGATGGGCACTTGTGGCACCCAATAACAGCGCGAACTTCACTTTCAGGAAGCCGCGAGTGATGGAAACTTGAAGGGAAATCAGAAGAGACGGTCACCAGTTATGGCGAACATTCCAACAATTCCAAGGATTTTTTTTTTAACTATTTTGCTTTATTGACAAATTTGCCCACACACAAACGAAACTTAATGGGCACTGTCCTGGCCGTAAGATGCATCAACCATTAAATATTAAAGCCGTTCAGAAGATGTTAACTGAAATTTGTTTAACGTGATTTAACGGGAATAAAAATTTTAAACACAAAATGGTCACATTTTCACCCATATGGTTATGTTTCACAACGTGTTTTTACAAGGCTTTTACAAGGCCCATGAGGGTTTTGGGAGTTAACTTGTTGAATGGGTTCAACAAGTTGGGTCTGTTGCATCTGCACATGACAAATGGCCCAAGAATCTTGGCCTACTCACTTGTGCACAAGCATTGAGAATTAAAAGCCTATTAGATGAGGCCTCGTATTAGGAGCAAACAAAAGAAAAACGAAAAGTTAGAGTTAAAAAAATGAAAATTATTTTTAGGGGGGAGGGAAACCATTTAAAACTCTCCCTTCGGAGATGTCTAATTATCATTATAGTCATGGAGAAGCTCTAATCAAGGAGGCAATAAGGCTTGACCCAAGGAAGGGAAGGCTAACTCTAATTCTTCGGATCAGGGCACCTCCTTTAAAAGTATACTTGACAAAAGAATAGCTTGAACTTATCTTATCTTAACTGGTAGTAAATGAAACGCACAAGTTTGTTGAGACAGCGAACAATAGTTTCCTGGTTTTCAATTTTAATGTATGTAAATGACCGATATTTAATTGATGCCTACCACTTTTAGCGTGAAAGTTATATTTTTGTGTGTTTGATATGTAATATAATTATACACTAATAACCCTTACATAGGAGAAACATACTTATGACGAGGTTACGGTCCGACTTGGACCGGTATCCTGCCTTATTATTCTTACTGTAGTTATGCCTTGCAAGTGCTAGTGCTAAATAATTTCATAAGTGTAAATGCCGTGTAATAACTTTCTTCTGAGAGGAACCGGGAAGAGTACTTGCAGTGAAGATAGTTGTATGTGACTATTTGCTGGAGCAAATAGTTTTGAGAAGAATACTGGTATAAATACACTCTGAAGGATAGGTGAGGATGTTACAGTTCTGGAGGTGGGAAGTACAGTGCCTGTACTCTGAAGGATGAGTGTGGATGTTGCAGTTCTGGAGGAGGGAAGTACAGTGTCTGCACTCTGAAGAACGTGTGAGGACGTTACAGTCTTGAAGGTGGGTAGTACAGTGTCTGCACTCTGAAGACCCACACATTCCAATACATTCCATAAATTACTAGACAGAAAAGCTGAAAACTATGAAAGTAAAAATCATATTCTGATAAGTTTGCAGCGACGAGAGGCAGTAAACTGTTAACCAATAACCTTCCAGGGAGGCACCACCCTCCAGCCATGTGATCACAAGTAGTGGGGTGTAGATCACAACCATCCAGGGAGGCACCACCCTCCAGCCATGTGATCACGTTTAAATTAACTATCCTATATAAAGGGTTGCCTTGATGCTGCTGAAGAGCTCTGATCCAATGAATTGGAGCTTCCTGATTATTTCCCATTACCCTGTTCTATATTTAGAGTACAATTAATATTAATAGTATTATTTCTATTAATAATAATAATACTCATTTTGAAGGTAACAGTAAGTATATGAGTGTATTTACATGCCTTGGAGCTGCCCCTCCCCTTCTTCGGATCAAGCCAGAAATGGTATGACTCCTACGGGTTCAGAACTTCCTACGAATAAAATAAAAATAGACAAAAATAATTATATTTTTAATAATTTATTGCATAATATTTATAGTGCTCATATATCACCATTCGTATGGCAATTATTTCTATAAACATTGATAATAATATTTAAAGAAAAAGGATAGAAAATTAATCTGAAGTTAAAATTTCTGAATAATGGAAAAAAAACTGAAAATATATTTTCCTTCAATGGAAAATAGAAGAGATGTGATGACCAGCTTCATGGGTACGAGAGAATGACAGGAAACACTGGGGAAATCTTCAATAACTAACACCAGACACACCGCCATACGAAGTATGCCTTCAAGTATATTGGTCGAGTGGAATGAGCGCTATGAGGGTGTGGAATGATCAGGAAGGTTAGTGGCCGCCTGGAGGTTGTGGAATTATCAGGGAGTTGTGGAATAACCACGAGAAAGGGTTGTGGAATATCCACGAAGAGGGGTTGTGGAATTATCAGGGAGTTGTGGAATAACCACGAGAAAGGGTTGTGGAATATCCACGAAGAGGGGTTGTGGAATTATCAGGGGGTTGTGGAATATCCACGAGGAAGGGTTGTGGAATATCTATGAGAAAGGGTTGTGGAATATCCACGAGGAAGGGTTGTGGAATATCCACGAGGAAGGGTTGTGGAATATCTATGAGAAAGGGTTGTGGAATTATCAGGGAGTTGTGAATAACCACCATGAGGCAGTAGAACAATCAGGAGGATGTTGTGGAACATCCCAGCTTCATGATCGAGGCCTCGTACTGTACAATGTTTTACCACTTACTTCACTTGCAGTTACCATGCATACTACTACCACCACCACTATTACTACTATTGGGAATTATTATTATTTGAGTAAATTACCTGCATGAGGTTTACAGGGTAATACCTGAATTATTGCAAGCAAGTAATTTAGGTGAGATAAGTGGGACTTAAGTCACAGTAGGTCGCAGGACTGTAACTCCCTCGATGCCCACTTCATCACCACTCACACAAAAAGCTAGACCTGACATTAAATTAATACTAATTACAATATCAAACATTAATACCAATAATGGTAAATTATAAAATAATGTGGACTGTATATGATTAAGCTTGCTGGGTACACAAAAGAAATTCATATTACCACTTCCTACTTAATTACTGTACATGGATCACACCACAACACCTGTCTGACAACTAGACCCTACACTGGCCAGCTAGAGATCTAAATGCAAGGACTGAAGGTGCACTTCCCTGTGAGTGATGTTCGTATCCCTTATCTTCCACCATCCACATGTAATTCTTGAGGTTCCGCAAATTTCCTGTCTCAATTCTTCAGCAGGGGAAATTAACACGGGTTCCTATTACAAATTCAGGCCGAACCCTTCCTTCCCCCCAATTTGGCTCGGAAGACGCCGGATTATTAGCAGAATTTCCCACGACAATCAGAGTTCACAAATTACAAATGGCATCCACTATTTTTGTCCTTGTTGCCGAATTGTAAGGGTTTTCCACACTATTTATCCCAATTATTCAGCAGGAATGTGTTAGCAATTTTTAAATTACAGATTGAGGCCGATATACACCAACTGACCTTCGAGAACGCCTGATTACATTGCAAAATTCAGACCAGTGTTCATACATTAAATTCAATATGACGTCCTCTCTGCGGCGTCACTCCCCCGGCTGTTCTGCCTCCCCCTCACTCGAAATTTCTCGAAGGGTCCAAATAGCATCACATTTTAATATGCAATTATTATATTATTCATTTATATGTTCTACACTTGAGAAATTATGTAAAAAATTTCCACAACTACTACCACTACTACTACCATTACCACTACTACTGCCATTACTACTACTACTACCATTACTAGTACTACTACCACTATTACCACTACTACTACTACTCACGACACATACCAGACCACACACAAATCCCTTATCAATACCAAGTAGTGGTCGGTTTAATAAGGAAAATAGGAAACCGCGTGTTTGTAAACAAAACATGGGTTGCTACATATAGATAATGTAACATACAAACATACATAAATACGCAATACGCACAGCGTGATAATAATACATATGCAGAGACAGGATCCATACATAGCTTTAAGAAAAGGTATGATAAAGCTCATGGAGCGGGAAGACTGACCGAGTAGCGGCCAGTGAAGAGGCGGGGGCAGGAGCTGTGACTCGACTCCTGCAACCACAACTAGGTGAGTACACACACTGAGTACACACACACACACTAGGTGAGTACACACACACACACACACACTAGGTGAGTATACACACACACACTAGGTAGGCGTACACACACACACACACATACGCACAGTAGGAAGGAGTACATACACACACACTAGGGAGGAGTACACACACACACACACTAGGTGAGTAAACACACACACACTAGGTGAGTACACACACACACACTAGGTGAGTACACACACACACACTATGTGAGTACACACACACACACTAGGTGAGTACACACACACACACTAGGTGAGTACACACACACACACTAGGTGAGTACACACACACACACTAGGTGAGTACACACACACACTAGGTGAGTACACACACACACTAGGTGAGTACACACACACTAGGTGAGTACACACACACACGAGGTGAGTACACACACACACACGAGGTGAGTACACACACACACTAGGTGAGTACACACACACACACTAGGTGAGTACACACACACTGTGAGTACACACTAGGTGAGTACACACACACACTAGGTGAGTACACACACACACTAGGTGAGTACACACACACACACTAGGTGAGTACACACACACACACTAGGTGAGTACACACACACACACTAGGTGAGTACACACACACACACTAGGTGAGTATACACACATACTCTAGGTGAGTACACACACATACACTAGGTGAGTACACACACATACACTAGGTGAGTACACACACACACTAGGTGAGTACACACACACACTAGGTGAGTACACACACACACTAGGTGAGTACACACACACACTAGGTGAGTACACACACACTGGTGAGTCACACACACACTAGGTGAGTACACACACACACTAGGTGAGTACACACACACACTAGGTGAGTACACACACACACTAGGTGAGTACACACACACACTAGGTGAGTACACACACACACTAGGTGAGTACACACACACACTAGGTGAGTACACACACACACTAGGTGAGTACACACACACACTAGGTGAGTATACACACACACTAGGTGAGTACACACACACACTAGGTGAGTACATACACACTAGGTGAGTACACACACACACTAGATGAGTACACACACACACTAGGTGAGTACACACACACACTAGGTGAGTACACACACACACTAGGTGAGTACACACACACACTAGGTGAGTACACACACACACACACTAGGTGAGTACACACACATACACTAGGTGAGTACACACACACTAGGTGAGTACACACACACACACACACATTAGGCGAGTACACACACACACTAGGTGAGTACACACACACACACACACAGTCAGGGCGGCGCCAGAGCACATTAGGATAAGGGAAACACGTCATAAAGCACACGCCACTCTGATATGTTTGAAAGGATGGAAAGACACTCTTAAGTGGTAAGAAGCCAAAGCATCAACACTTACCCACCTTCCCGACATTCTACAACACACTTACTGCCAACCTGCTTAAAATATTCTCCACCAAACTCTATTCTTCTGCTTTCTTAATCCTTTGCCTCTCGTTTCTGCTGCCTTTTTTTCTTCATTTTCCTACCTATCTTCAACTGTTTACGAGTCTTTCCTTCCTCTACTCCATTTAAAAATATATATTTTCTTCTGCTCGCTTCTCCTGTTCCTTCCGTCTTATCGTTACATCTTTGCTTCCTTGCTCGTTTCTCTAGTCATCAAAAATTAATCTTGAGCGACATTTTTGAGAATTTCGACTCACTGATGAGCAGTGATACAGTTTTTATTAAGCATGTACCTGTGTGGGTTTTTCCCCCACCCATACTCTTTTAAATCAGAATTAAAATGCAAATGGCGTAAGGATGAGGCGGGCATCATACTTCGCAGTCATTATTTTTATTTAAATAGAAATCCAGCAATAATGACACCACAGATGTCACATATGTATAATCTGCCACATATGTACTTGAACGTGATTTTTTTTTATACATCGGTTCAGCTTTCAGGTTAGGAACTGTTATCTTACCCTAGCTTATTGAAAGCCTAGTCGTATGTAAGACTGCTTGACTCCGTGAAAGGATAATACCGTGTAAGTCCTTCAACACAAGGAGTGATGGAGGCTTCATCCTCAGTCCACTAATCGAGCCCCGATGTTTGACCATTCAGGCTGTTGGTAATCGCACGTATACTACAAATATGAAAAAATAACAATGAAATACCTGAGTGTTTTCATGGTTTTTTTTCGTGAATGTATCAAAAAGATCATGTACTTCCTTCCTCTTATTTTTTCCCGTTATTTACCCATTATTATATAGTTATTAAATTTATTTTGAATATATGTAGGAGTTCCCTCATAAAGTAAGCTTCGATTCATATTCCAGGAATATATATATATATATATATATATATATATATATATATATATATATATATATATATATATATATATATATATATATATATATATATATATATATATATAGGGCATGTGAGATACTTCTAGCTAAAAAGACTTAAGGACAGTAAAAATAAATAAAATATTGCTTTGCTTTAAGCCGATGTTGATATAGTCGTGTTTACACATGTAATGATTGGTCGTGCATTACTGAGTATTACGAAATTATTCCACTTTACTGTCCGCTTCTCAAAGAGCATCCAAGAGTGAAGCTACTGAGCAAGATTGTGATCCCCAGGTGGTCGCAGGGCTCAGATCTCGTTAGGGGTGCGCCACAAAGCGTCAAGATACACCAGTAGAGTGAAGCACATAACGACCCACCAAGATGTAAATGAACATGGACCGTGAGCAGTGGCTCCCTGAGCCCTACTGGGAGCCAGACAGGTCTTAAGGATGTAACGTCTCCTCACCCCAAGGGATGCCATTCCCGGCTTGCTGGAGGGCCTCTAATGCTCACTCGCGGAACCCCCAAAAAATATTCGCCCCACATGGCACCTGCCTCAGCCAGGAGAGCTCCCTACACTCTCATAACTCGACCATGTGTTTTGTATACCTCCAAATAATAACGGTAGCCTCTCCCATAAAGAAGAAATAAATATTATACAACGCAGGTATAAGACAGAAAGAGCCTTGGCTTTGCAAAAACCAGGCAGTGTCCCAATAATAATGTTGCGAGTTTTATATAAATGTTAAAGTGAACGTCAGAAAGTGATAAGGTCTGTGGGTCCCTCTAGAGATATAATTCTTGAGCCATGTCGCACACTTGTTTCTGACTGATATTGTTCCACTACTGTCCACATCCCACATACCTCAACAGATAATGTGTTCTGTCTTTTATTGTTCCATCACTTTCTCTCCCTTCACAACACGTACATCCCACACACATCAATACTTCACGTGTCCTGTCTGGTATTATTCCATCCCTGCCTCTCAACACATACGTACAGTTTGGTATTGTTCTACCAATGAATCACTCACAACACACACGTCCCACACTCTTCGACACAATTTTTCAAATTTTAATTTTAATGACTTCTGTGCTTCAGCCTTAAAGATTTACATGTCATGTGCTTCAGTCTCCTAAAATTTCATCGCTGTTCGACTTCTTCATTCTTTCAACCTGCAATTCTTTCAGTATATTGATTTATCTTTTATCCTTCCAGCTTTCACTTTTTTTTTTTTTGCTAGAGTACTTTGTTTCACAGGGTTTGTACTCGACTTGTTTCCTTTCCTTTTGTGTTTTAGTTTTACAATATTTCAGCCTTTCGATGTCTCAGCCTTAGCTTTTCCTTCCGAGTCTTCCAGACTTCAAGCCAAATAAGTCTAATTCATTAATTTTTTTGGATTTCCGGTTCTTCATCAAACCAGCGAGTCACCCAAATAAGAAAGGCTTCATGAACCTGCCTTCTGGTTATGTGTTTTATTTGCTCATATTATTTGGTGTCTCCTTTCAATCTCTACTCAGTATTTTGGCTATGTATTGTTTTACATTTCTTTATTTTAATTGTTTTGCCACTTAAGTTCCGGACTTTATTATTTTTTGTTTATCATTTCCGCTTCCACCATCAAATTTCTTTTTTTTTCAGAGATTTTCCATCTCAGTGTTTGATTCCTTGGGGACTCTTATCCTTGTAAGGTTCAGTGCTCATTCAGTCGGCAAATCAGTCTCACACCGCCCTTTCATTCATTAACTTTTGGATTCCATTTTTCAGTCTGTAAGTTCTCCCTGTACTCAGTTCGCGTTTAACATTCCGATGTATTTATTCAATCTTAGTATTTCGGCGTTTCATTACTTCACAATTCCAGCCTTACTGTTCCATCACCTCAGTGGTCTAGTACTAATGTTGCGAATCGGCGGAAGTCTCGTATATTTTGTCCGTCCCATTCAACGGACGCCACCCTGATATGATTTATAAAACAACAGAATCGTTTGAATTATTCAGCGCTTTGATCATAAAAAAAAAAGTTGGTGACAACATAATCTTGCTATCATAACAAGTTTGCCACTACCTTCACAATTTTTTACCTGCTAACATAAATTATTTACTGCCATATTACGCAAATCACAATACAAAATATTTTTTTATACCTATTCACTTCCACTTTTAAAATGTTACTTCATATATCTGGTGGTATAAGTCAAATGCGACTACCAGCTTGTGGTAGTGTGGTTGGCAACAACCATCCAAGCAACCATCCTGCCATATGCAAAACCCTGTTATTTGTTTCGCTTATGGAAGAAGCATTGACTAAGACCTAACCTAACCAATGTTTTGCTCTGGCACGATTGCTGGTCTTTTCTCTCTCATGAAAACGTAAGATGGCAGGAAAAAATCTTACAAACTACTTCTTAAATCCGGTATACACTTAGTTCTTTTTTTATGTTTTTAATAGTTGTTAATACTGCAATATTCGAGTTCCTAACTGTTCATGAGGCTTTACCCGAGACCGGATAGTGGAGGCGCTGATTTCCAGAACCATTGACAGATATAGCTTATTAACAAGCCAAAAATCCTCGCCTTTAAATAACTTGCAGAGCTCCAGTATGATGAGCCTCCAGTTCTCAGTCTTCTCCCACCACCATGTTCCAGAGAGAGGAGGAGGAGTTTTCACTCAACCCCCACTGCAGATCCTTTTGTGCTCCAGCTTTCCTCTTTATAGTTTTCCAATATTGCGCAGGTTCATTGTTTCAACACCTGCCTCACCTCTCAGGTGCTACACCACCGCAGTGTTCTCCGTCAACACTTTTTCCCACACACCTCTCGACACTTCCCTCAACTCTCCAGCCCAGATTCTCATTCAAGATTGCAAAGAAAAATATGATGAAGTGCCCGCTATCGTTGCAAACCAGTTTTTTTGGGCAGGGCATATTTTGTAATGAGAAATCTATTCTATGAATATATGAAAAATTCAAAAGTCGTCTTGAAAGACGAATCTCTTCTTAGGTTTTTCACGCATTGTGTGTTTCTATAACTTGAGAGGAAGGGTCATTTTTAGAAAATAATGTCATCTGCAAGAATTATCTTTTAATAATAATAATAATCAAAAAAGGTATTTATAATTAGAATATTTATTATAATATAATTAATAAATTACAAACAATTCATAGACTATATGCATTATAAATTCTTCCCATCTTTATTATTTAATTATTATTCTTAATTATCATTTCCAATAAACCACACCACTTACTACCTGAAAGTAGTTAGACTGTTGGGTTTAGTCCTGACTCTTTTTCTTCTACTTCAGCTCTTCCTCTCACCGGCTATTCTTCTTCTGTCCCCACTTTCCCCTCGCCCCTAGTGGGTCCTTACCTGAGAGTCTGAACTGAAACCACTTACTATTAACATTAAGTTGTTGTATTATCATTTGTATACATTTATGAGGAATTAAAATTTCAGAAATATTGTCACAAATACTAATGTCATTAAAGATTCAGACCATTCGGACGAATTATTTTTTTGTGTGTGTTTCAACCTTCGAGCCATTGGCTTCATTTATAAATTTACACTATTGATTTGCACTACGATGAAAAAAGAACATTAAAATCAATATGTACAAAAATCATAATTTTGCTACAGAAAAACCTATGATTTTTTTTTATATCCGAATAGTCTAGTTAATATTAAAATTCTCGCTATCGAACACAAGAAAAGCAACTCATTTTTCAAAATTAAATTAAAATTAAAATTCTTTATTTCTAATAATATTACATAAGCAGCGTAAATGCACATTGCAGATTCAAGTAATCTTCATACGTCATAATTAGCATAATTTATATAACACTTCCCATGCCGATCTGTGTGTATTGAAGTAGAATGATGTATGTGGGAGAAACGAAAAGGTGGAGTGCGAACGATGTGACTTGCTTTCCCGCCAACAAGTAGCAGAAGCAGCAGCAGCAGCACTAGGCTGTCCTTTACATTTCTTCACTAAATTCCCAAAAGGCCAGTACCCATAGGTTACTACTGTACTTTTAAAGGCTTTGCTATCTCTGAAGAGAAAAATGCTCAGGTGTAAGTTTCTGTGAATTATTATTATGTAAATTAGCTGCATGAGATTTACAGGGTATTACCTGTATTATTACGTGCAAGTAATTTGGGTGAGATTTGTGGGACTTAAGTCACAGTAGGTCACCGAACTGTAACTCCCTCGACGCCCACTTCTTCACCACTCTTACACAAAGCTAAACCTGACATTAAATTAATAATTACAGTATTAAAACCAGCTACTCTGGTAAATTAAAATTGTGGACTGTATATGATTAGGCATGCTGTGTACACAAAAGAAATTCGTATTACCACTTATCCGTAGCTCGGTCGACTAGCTAGTCCAGTAAAAATTTACGTCGCTCACACTGGAGTAAGTATCCAACTTTGGGTGGACTTGGAGCACATCTAGAGTTACGAGTACATGAGGTGGTGCAAGATAACTCTTTAAAGAAAACGGAAGAGCAATAAATTAAAGGTAAAACTATAGTAACTATTTTAAATCGTTCACTCTTAATACAAACTCACGATCATCGAATCTCACCCTGCCCTACAAGTTGCTAAATGCAGTCTAATGTATCTTCAATTTCTAAAATTGTTTGAATGTTTTTTTTACTATTATTAATTCATTGTGTTAGATATGAGGTCCATCTGCAGTACATATTAATGAGCCTGTCAACTGTATATAAATTGTATGTTTATACAGTCAACTCTGACAGTGTATACTATGAGACACACACCGCTCTTTGCATATACCTTTGTTTAGCTCATAATCATTATTTCTCTACATCTAAATTTCTGAAGAAAACTGAAGTTAACAAATCAAAGTTTTTTTTCAGGTACAGGTACACATAAATAGTTACATAGATTATCATACCTAGCAGCATATGTGTAGATTACCTAGGATAACCCCCCAAAAAAGTCAAAGTGACTTATTTCCATTATCTTAAAAATATTGTTTTCAGCAAATCATATATATTGATTTATTCATGGTAAGCTTACAGGTAATTCTACAAATAATTTTTACATCGTTGTATTAAATATATGATTTTTCAGAAATACCTGATGATGAAATATGACAGTTTAATCATAAATAACCGGTTACGATATCAAATATTATGATTTATTGCCAGTAAAGCTCTTTTTTGTTTATTATTGAAGTGCCTGATATGCAGCTTTTCTGTTCAACAAATAATGCTACCACAGATAATACAGAATATAAAACATTTTAAATATGATGAAATATAAATGTATAATATTGTTATACAAAAATTAAATGCATGTCAGGGTGACCGCTTTTAAGTACAAGGTCACTTTGCACTGTCTCTGCAGTAAGACAAATGGTTATAACTCTGACTATAATTTTTAAAGGGGTGGATCGGTAAGCCAGCGGAAGGCCTCGGTCAGATGACCAAAAGCTTCAACGGCGGGTCATCATCTGGCTAAGATCCGCATCAGGAAACATTTGTCCTGTTAGCTGACAAGTCTCTGCAGTTTCATTAATTAGGTTCTCCTTAGCTTTAATCATAAACTGACTGGTGTTATTACTGGAACTGAGGCAATTAGGTAACCCACTCCGGTCTTGAAACTGTATTGAAGAAAGTATTTAATGCCTGGCTGAAGAATTATATTCACCCTGGTAAAATACTGATTTTTTCCTTCCATTCTCTTTTAAAATTTGAGACAATACTTGGGGCACAATTTATTGGTAATTAAGTTTTTTATTTCGCTGCCTTTATCACTTACCATTTCTAATCCTCCAGTTGTTCCTGACTTGCATGTTTCCAGGCAATAATGTCCAAGCTAAATCTAACCCTGATGTAAAGTCTGATTTTCCTCTTGCTTAGTAAAGTGATCTTTGCCTTTTATTGACCGCCTGTGGTTGCGGGGGTCGAGTCTTAACTCCTGACCCCGTGTGTGCACGTATGTATGCAATGTATAAAATGGTACAAATAATCAAAATGCTACCAGTTAATAGTTAAAACTATCAGATGAGAATATAGTTTAAGTGTTGCTATAGTGCCGGCTTACCTGAACTGTGCTCATTGTATGACAAAGACCCATGTCAGCCAAAATAGGAACATTCCAGTTCCCATGCAGATTGCCACTTTTAAATTTTCTTCATTGTGATTTCTCCCTATTCATGTTTGCACTCTAGTCTGTAAGTTAGTTATTCTGCAAGAGACTCTCCATTACTTTTCTGTCTTTCTTATTAATCGTTCTTATTTATGAAAATCAGTCCTAGGCATAACTGAAGTACATATAAACTACGTTGTGCTCTATCATGATAGACAAAGACAACACTTTTCAAAGCTTGTTGATTATTATTATCATATTATCATAGTGAAGTTTGATCCAAAACAGAAGAATAGTTCCAATTAATAGGCTAACATTAGTCACACTCTTAAAATTATGTTCATTAAGGTGACTTCGAACTGTATCAGCAACTGTAAATTTCATTGATTTTCCCATTGATTTATTGATTTAAGTTTTATTATGCATTAATGTATTTATGCGTTATATGTGTAGAGGTGTATTTTACTATGTCTCGCTTCGTCATTGAGAAATACAATTCCACGTTACTTCGGACCTGTAACTAATTTAAAGAATGTGCAACTTTACGTTGAATGAAGATATATATCAAAAGTCCATCATATAACTAAAAGTCTTTGAGATAATCGATCGAATTCATATAGGAAAATTTTAAACCTTCGTTAAGTAGTCTGGCACAGATGAGAAAAATAGCTTTGAATCCAATAAGAGATTGGATTAAACTACGTTGGATCACTTAATTTCCCCAGCGAAATTGAATGTAACAGGGAAATCAATTCGGACTACCTTAATGACTGTCCTATCAGTTTCTTGAATAATAAAAATTAACATGTACTGGAACTAACGAAACTCTGACTCCCTTCAAAACACTTAAAAGATATAATAAGTATGACTTTCAAGGCTTTTGATCAAAGGAATTGCAGCTGCTGTTCCTTTTCATGGAGCGCTTTCCAGTTAATAAATAATTAGATACCTCTGAAATATATCTTACTTACATTTACAAAATATACTAATATATTTTGTAAACGTAATAATGAAGACTGTACTGCATAACGAGAAGCACAAAGTGAGGTTCATAACTGTGCTGAAATACTAATGGAAGTTATATTGTATGACTTGATTGGGTTATACTAGATTAAATCAACATAATTTACTATCTGATGTGTATATAATATGCGTATGCTCCTCAAGACCACTGGGAGGGATGGTGGGTTTTGAAGTTGTGTTTGCAGAGTAAACACTATTTCTACTTAGAGTGTATGCACGGATCAGTTAAAATAACAACGAAGTTTTCTAAATATGCTTTTATTCACACACTTTATAATGAGAGCGAGAAAACAATTGTCCACATCAAAGAATAAGAACAATGGAGACTAATGGTGCAAAGCCGACAAGTGGTGAGAGAGACCTGCAGATAACTCTTTACCGAGACATTTCCCCTGTAGAACACCTGCAGAGAACTCTTTACCGAGACATTTCCCCTGTAGAACACCTGCAGAGAACTCTTTACCGAGACATTTCCCCTGTAGAACACCTGCAGAGAACTCTTTACCGAGACATTTCTCCTGTAGAACACCTGCAGAGAACTCTTTACCGAGACATTTCCCCTGTAGAACACCTGCAGAGAACTCTTTACCGAGACATTTCCCCTGTAGAACACCTGCAGAGAACTCTTTACCGAGACATTTCCCCTGTAGAACACCTGCAGAGAACTCTTTACCGAGACATTTCCCCTGTAGAACACCTGTAGAGAACTCTTTACCGAGACATTTCCCCTGTAGAACACCTGTAGTCAATGACTGAGGAAGTCATTTCTGCAGGCGAAATATCTCAGTTACGCTCATCTTTGAAAGATAATGATGTTCACCTTAGCTTTATTAAACTAATTATATATGGCAACATCATAATATATTCATTTACTCTCTAATGAAAGGCTCAGGATAAATGAAAAGTTGCAGTAGTGACAATGCTTCTTTTGTTGTGGTCGGAGGCCAAAGCTTTCATGATACCTTCAACTTTCAAATTCTTGGCTCTTTTCGAATTTATAGATATAACTGCAGTATCACTTGTTCTATCTCTGCTGTTCTTCCTCAAATAAGCTTCTGCCATTCGCAGGCAGGAGAAACTACGTTCACATTCTGCAGCAGTAACTGGCAAAGTCTCACTCTTGTACACCAGCTTATGCAGATCTAGTATTTTTTGTTTTAATTTGGGGTGGCTTTGGGGGGAGGCTGATAGAGATTAGTGGGGGAAACTAAAGGCCACCAGTCCACTCCTTGACGCTGCTACTGCTACTTGGGTAATCCTTGCTTATTACCCCTCTAGAGTTAAGGGTTACTATAATCAATAGTCTTTTTACTTCGCCTCAAGCTTTCCGGACGGAGGAGTGAGCTTCCACCACTTCTTGTGCTTGAATACCCACTTGGGTTTACTGCTTCAGATATTACATCATAAAAGAATAGTTTTCGCTATTATTGCTGTTGGCGGGAGGTTCGGCTGAGCAGATATTCCCCCTCCCCCCAACTCACTATAACTCACACAAGTCGACCCAAATCATAATGGATGATGAATGTTCCTTTAGGCTATTGCGCTGTTATAATTCACACAAGAAATATGGACTTAAAAAACTCATTTAGAAGAGTAATGTTTTTAACTAAGAGCACATGCATGACAAATTGATACTAGGATAAATTATAATCCTCATTTTTAATATGTTCTGTTATCTCTTCGTTGTACATATCTGGGATTAGAACGAGAGGAAAGATTGGAGGGAAAGCCTGGATGTGTAGTAGAATTTCCCATGACAACCAGTGTTCACAAATTACAAATGGCGTCCCCCCTTTTCCATTCTTGTTGCCGAAATATAAGGGTTTTCCACACTATTTATCCCAATTCTTCAGCAGGAACGTGTCAACAATTTTTAAATTACGGATTGAGGCTGATGTACACAAATTGACCTTCGAGAATGCCTGATTACATTGCACAATTCAGTCGTGTTCACACATTAAATTCATTATGGTGTCCTCCCGCGACGTCACTCAGTGGCTGTTCTACCTTCCCCCTCACTCGAAATTTTTCGAAAGGGTTAATCAGCATCACACTTTATTACACAATTATTGTATTATTCAAATTTACACATGCTGAATTTAGGAAAATTCAAAATTTTCCATACTACATATATCATAGCTTGCATAAATTAACAACTTGCAGTATGTGAGTTTTTCTAATTAGTAAATGCATAATTAGTAATTGTATTTATAGCAATTCGAAAGGCTGGTTATTTCCTTAGGACATTTACTGAAGTACATTATATCAACATTTTGGTGACAAGTATATCACAATTGTAAAGATTCAAATCTGGAACATGGCACAACAATGTACCTACCAAAATAAGTCATTGACAATACAACTTGCCAGATGAGAAAAAGATTAAAATTAAGTAAATAAACTAGTAAGGAGTTAATATTTATCTTCTTGAAGATACGTGTGGTTTACATAGTTTCCGAATCCTGCCGATGACTGCATGAGCTATTTTTGTTATCATTCTTGTTATTTTGGAAAATTTTGGATTTTCCTAAATTCAGCATATGTAAATTTGAATTAAACAATAATAAAATATGATACTGATTTGACCCTTTCGAGAAATTTCGAGTGAGGGGGTGTTGGACAGCTGGGGGAGTGATGCGGACAGGGAGACGCTATATTGAATTTAATTTGTGAACACTGGTTTTGTTGGGAAATTCTGCTAATAACCCAGAATCTTCTGAGCCAAATTGGGGGGTTTCGGCCTGACTTTGTAATTAGGAGCCCGTGTTATGGGGGAAGCTAGATGTCAGTGAGATGTTTTTTTTTTTATTTCTGGTCCAATTTCAATGAAATTTTTACAGGGATTTAGATAGCCTTTGAAACCTACACACTGTGTTTGTAGTGACTTTTTGCCTTAAAAGATAGATAGAAAATATAAATAGTGCCCAATTCTATAGGTCATAAAACTCTCCTTTTCTACAAAATTGGTAAGATGTTCCCCGCTCTATTTGACATCAGATGAAAGATAAGGGATAGATAATCTTGATAATAACACATTTCAGAGAAAATGTCAAATAGATTGCATAATAAAAAAATTTCATAGTCCCGTTTAGCTTTTCTTATACCCTTTTTAACGTCCCTCTTAATGTCAGTATAATGATTTATAAGATGTCCCTCACCTCTTTTTATGCGCCTATAAATTCCTTTCTTCTGCCCTAAAAGATATTTGAGCCTATTTTTCATCCATTTTGGGTCATTTCTACTTGATCTAATTTCTTTATACGGGATAAATGTTCTTTGGGCAGCCTGTATAGTGTTAAGAAAACTGTCATATTGATACCTCTCTTCGTTACCCCAGTCCACAGTTGATAAGTGTTCTCTAAGTCCATTATAATCTGCTAAGCGAAAATCTGGGACCGTTACTGAATTATCCCTACTATCATACATCCATTCAATGCTAAATTAAATTGACTTATGGTCGCTTGAACCGAGTTCCTCTGTAATTTCTAAATTATTAACAAGGGTTTCCTTGCTTGCCAGAACTAGGTCAAGTAGGTTATTTCCCCTTGTAGGTTCTGTCACAAACTGCTTCAAAAAACAATCCTGAACTACTTCTAAAAAGTCGTTAGATTCTAAATTCCCTGTCGAGAAATTCCAATCAATCTGACTAAAGTTAAAGTCCCCTAGAATTACTACGTTATAGTGCCTTGTGGCCTTAACAATTTCCTCCCAAAGTAGTCTCCCTTGTTCCCTATCTAAGTTTGGAGGACGGTAAATCACGCCTAAAATCAATTTTTCGCACCCCTCTGAAAATTGTATCCAGACAGACTCTGTATGTGTTATTTCAGACTTTATACCCGTTTTTATGCAACAATTTAAATGATCACGGACATACAGTGCCACCCCACCCCCCTTCCCGATACTTCTGTCTACTTGGAACAATTTAAAACCCTGAATGTGACATTCGGCAGGCATGTCCCGATTTTTCATATTAAACCATGTTTCAGTTATTGCAAAAACATCAATATTACCTGTACTTGCAACTAATCTCAACTCGTCCATCTTATTCCTAGCACTACGACTATTGGTGTAATATACACTTGTATATTTCCATATTTCCGAGCTCTTTAATATAGTTCCATAGTATATTAATGAACATGATATTTTCCATTTCTCAATTAAATTGTTTGATGAAAGTTTTCAGAGTGCTTTTACGTACTAGTACATATATTTATTTGAAATTAGTGCATTAAGTGTTGTATTGTGCTTTAGTTAGCTCATCGTGTTTCAGTGTGTAGTATTCCACAGTGTGTGGGTACCCGCTGCACGGGTACCCGAGGGTGTTCATATATGAGTAGGAAACATGCATATACACGTTCCTTGCAAGTTTTGAAGTGATATGTAATAACCTGGATTGCACATATGGAATCTACAAACTACATATTAATTAGGGTAAGGTTCTGAAAAATCCCATTCAGTTCAGCTGAACACAGAAAGATCTTTAGGTATTTTTTCCCCATCTGATATGAAAATGAGAACCACGCAATGTAAATGTTACATATGATGTATTGCTGTTGAGGTTAGGTAAGGTTTAACAGGAAACATGAAAAGTGTTTCCTGACGCGGGACTGTCAGTTGATGACCCGCCGTTGAAGCTTTTAGTTATCTGACTGAGGCAGTCCGCTGGCTTACCGGTCCACCCCTTTAAAAATTATGGTCATAGGTATAACCATTATTGCTGTTGAGTATTCGTGATCCCATTCTATAGATTTCTGTTGTATTGGGGTAAAGATTACGCATTATGGATGTAAAAGTAATAATATTTGTTTATTTACCTGGAGTATACCTGGAGAGTGTTTCGGGAGTCAACGCCCCCGCGGCTTTGTCTGAGACCAGGTCTTGTGGTGGATCAGGGTCTGATCAACCAGGCTGTTACTGCTGGCAGCACGCAAACTGACGTTCGAACCACAGCCCGGCTAGTCAGGTACTGACTTTAGGTGCCTGTCCAGTGCCTTCTTGAACATAAGAACATAAGAAAGGAGGAATACTGCAGCAGGCCTGTTGGCCCATACTAGGCAGGTCCTTCACAATCCATTCCACTAACAGAATATTTGCTCAACCTAATTTTCAATGCTACCCAAGAAATAAGCTTTGATAATTCCATTTACTCATGTGCGAGTCCCACTCACATCCACCCCTCTCACTCATGAATTTATCCAACCTAAATTTGAAACTACCCAAGGTTCTAGCTTCAATAACCCTACTAGGCAGACTATTCCACTCATCAACCACCCTATTTCCAAACCAATACTTTCCTATATCCTTTCTAAATCTAAACTTATCTAACTTGAATCCATTATTGCGGGTTCTCTCTTGGAGAGATATCCTCAAGACCTTATTTATATCCCCTTTGTTAATACCCATTTTCCACTTGTATACCTCGATCATGTCTCCCCTCATTCTTCGTCTTATAAGTGAATGTAATTTAAGGGTCTTCAATCTATCTTCATACGGAAGATTTCTAATGCTATGTATTAATTTAGTCATTCTACGCTGTATGTTTTCTAACGAATTTATATACATTCTGTAATATGGTATCCATTCTGTAATGGATACCATTGGTTTATTTGTAATCCCCTTATGTATGCTGGGAGGCAGTTGAACAGTCTTGGGCCCCTGACACTTATTGTGTTGTCTCTCAGTGTACTCATGGCGCCAATGCTTTTCATTGGGGAAATGTTGCATCTCCTGCCGAGTCTTTTGCTTTCATAGGGAGTGATTTTAGTGTGCAAGTTTGGTACCAATCGCCTGCGTTCCAGGGAATACAAATCAAGGGACTTCAACCGTTCCTACTAATTTAGATACTTATGTATGCCGTGAAAGTTATTTTTACACTCTCCAGGTCAGCAATTTCGCCTGCCTTGGAGTCATTTTGGGAATATCGTCAAGATTTTTTTTTTTTCACTCGGGAAGTGGCCGAATACTGATTGATTTTTCAAACCTTTAGATTTAGAAGATTTTTCCGTGTGAGGTGAGATTTTATAAGACTTTTTTATAAAAGGCTGTTAGTAAGATCTGGTAACTTCGTTTGGTATGGTGATAACAGGCGCAAAAAAGTGTCAGTATCCCCCCCCCAAAAAAAAAAAAAACTGATTTAAGAAGCTTACACGCGCTTTTGATTTTGACGTAGTAAACATGGAAGATGACAGTTTTTTCTTGAGCACAGGTTTTTAAACCTTCAACATGAGCTTAATGAACAAAAAAATATTATGGTACTCATGAATCCTAATGGAGGTGCATGGATGGCTCCTCTTCCACCCCTCCCCCCCACTGGCTAGGATTTTATATTTTGATCCCGTCTATGATGCATCCAAGTAGACAGAAGTTTCGGGAAGGGGGGTGGAGTGGCACTGTATGTCCGAGATCGCTTGAACTGTTGCATAAAAAAGGGAATAAAGTCTGAAATAACACATACAGAGTCTGTCTGGATAGAATTTTCAGAGGGGCATGAAAAATTGATTTTAGGTGTGATATACCGTCCCCCAAACTTAGATAGGGACCAAGGGAGACTACTATGGGAGGAAATTGTTAAGGCCACAATGCACGATAACGTAGTTATTCTGGGTGACTTCAACTTTAGTCAAATTGATTGGAATTTTTTGACTGGGAATTTAGAATCTAACGACTTCTTAGAAGTAGTTCAAGATTGTTTTTTGAAGCAGTTTGTGACAGAACCTACAAGGGGAAATAACCTGCTTGACTTAGTTCTGGCAAACAAGGAAACCCTTGTTAATAATTTAGAAATTACAGAGGAACTCGGCGCAAGCGACCACAAATCAATTACCTTTGGCATTGAATGGAAGTTTCATAGTACGAATAACTCAGTAACGGTCCCAGATTTTCGCTTAGCAGATTACAATGGACTTAGAGAACACTTATCATCTGTGGACTGGGGTAATGAAGAGAGCTATCAATATGACAGTTTTCTGAACACTATACATGCTGCCCAAATAACATTTATCCCATATAAAGAAATTAGATCGAATAGAAATGACCCAAAATGGATGAATAATAGGCTCAAATATCTTTTAGGGCAGAAGAAAGGAATTTATAGGCGTATCAAAAGAGGTGAGGGTCATCTTATGAGTCAGTATATTGACATTAAGAGGGACGTTAAAAAGGGGATAAGAAAAGCTAAACGGGACTACGAAATTAAAGTTGCTAGGGATTCGAAAACTAACCCAAAAAGTTTTTTCCAGGTGTATAGAACAAAAGTTAGAGATAAGATAGGTCCCCTTAAAAATAATTATGGGTATCTTGGTAAATTAGACACATATGCAACACTTGGGTATCTTTATTGAGGAAACGTTTCGCCACACAGTGGCTTCATCAGTCCATACAAAGGAGAATCGTGAAGAACAGGAGGAGTGTGAGGTTGTCAGGCCTCAATCTTGAGTCGATGTTGTCAGTCCATCAATCTTGAATAGAATAACAGCATATGAGCAGAGGAGCTTATATACGTAGACAGGAGAGGTGAGCAGTTGTAGGAGGTGTCACATTTGTTCAATGTGAAGTAGGTCGTGCCCAAGGAATAGGCAAGCGAAGAAATCCCTGTATTAAGATACCAAGATGTTGCAGTGTCAGACAGGATGTGAATGAATGGTTCAGAGAACCGACGAGTTGGTAAATTAGACACATATGCAACATCTTGGTATCTTAATACAGGGATTTCTTCGCTTGCCTATTCCTTGGGCACGACTTACTTCCACATTGAACAAATGTGACACCTCCTACAACTGCTGCACCTCTCCTGTCTACGGTATATAAGCTCCCTCTGCTCATATGCTGTTATTCTATTCAAGATTGATGGACTGACAACATCGACTCAAGATTGAGGGCCTGACAACCTCACACTCCTCCTGTTCTTCACGATTCTCCTTTGTATGGACTGATGAAGCCACTGTGTGGCGAAACGTTTCCTCAATAAAGATACCCAAGTGTTGCATATGTGTCTAATTTACCAACTCGTCGGTTCTCTGAACCATTCATTCACATATGGGTATCTTACTGACAAAGAGAATGAAATGTGCTCTATTTTTAATAATTATTTTCTCTCGATTTTCACTCAGGAAGACACTAATAATATCCCAAGAATTAGGTATTTTAGTGGGCCTGAAGAAGATAAATTATGTAGTATCACAGTCACTAGTGAAAAGGTTATCAAACAGATAGACCGTTTGAAGCAAAATAAATCGCCAGGCCCTGATGAGCTTTTTTCAAGGGTTCTTAAGGAATGCAAAATAGAACTCTGTGAACCCTTAACTAACATTTTTAACCTATCTCTTCAAACAGGTGTAGTGCTGGATACGTGGAAGATGGCTAATGTAATTCCTATTTTTAAAGCAGGGGACAAGTCGTTACCATCAAATTACCGCCCAATAAGTCTAACATCAATTGTAGGCAAATTACTAGAGTCGATTATAGCTGATAACATAAGAAGCCATCTCGATAGGCATAATTTGATTAATGATACTCAGCATGGATTCACCAGGGGCCGTTCCTGCCTAACTAATTTATTAACTTTTTCAGTAAGGCTTTTGAGGCAGTTGATAATGATAAAGAATTCGATATTGTTTATTTGGATTTTAGTAAGGCTTTTGATAGAGTACCACATCAGAGACTGTTAAAGAAAGTGGCTGCTCATGGCATTGGGGAAAAAGTGTTGTCATGGATCGAGTCATGGCTCACCAATAGGAAGCAGAGGGTGTGCATAAATGGGGTTAAATCGGAGTGGGGATCTGTAACAAGTGGCGTTCCTCAGGGATCGGTTTTGGGCCCGTTGTTGTTTATAATATATATAAATGACCTTGACGAGGGAATTTCTAGTGATATGAGCAAATTCGCAGATGACACGAAGATAGGTAGGATAATCGATTCAGACGTAGATGTCAGTGAACGACAGGAGGATTTAGACAAACTCAATTCCTGGTCAGAAAAATGGCAGATGCAGTTCAATGTAGATAAATGCAAAGTTCTAAAGCTCGGGAGTGTCCATAACCCAAGCACTTATAAGTTAAATAACGTAGAACTTAGCCATACAGATTGCGAGAAGGACTTGGGGGTGATGGTAAGCAGCAACCTTAAACCAAGACAGCAATGCCTAAGCGTACGTAATAAGGCAAATAGATTACTGGGATTTATATCAAGAAGTGTTAGCAACAGAAGTCCAGAGGTTATATTACAGCTTTATATATCATTAGTAAGGCCTCACCTAGATTACGCAGCTCAGTTCTGGTCTCCATATTACAGAATGGACATAAATTCGTTAGAAAACATTCAGCGTAGAATGACTAAATTAATACATAGCATTAGAAATCTTCCTTACGAAGAAAGATTGAAGACCCTTAAATTACATTCACTTGTAAGACGTAGAATGAGGGAGACATGATCGAGGTATACAAGTGGAAAATGGGTATTAACAAAGGGGATATAAATAAGGTCTTGAGGGTATTTCTCCAAGAGAGAACCCGCAATAATGGATTCAAGTTAGATAAGTTTAGATTTAGAAAGGATATAGGAAAGTATTGGTTTGGAAATAGGGTAGTTGATGAGTGGAACAGTCTGCCTAGTAGGGTTATTGAAGCTAGGACCTTGGGTAGTTTCAAATTTAGGTTGGATAAATTCATGAGTGAAAGGGGTTGGATTTGAGTGGGAATTGCACATGAGTAAATAAAATTATCAAAGCTTATTTCTTGGGTAGCATTGAAAATTAGGTTGAACAAATATTCTGTTAGTGGGATGGAATGTGAAGGACCTGCCTAGAATGGGCCAACAGGCCTGCTGCAGTGTTCCTCCTTTCTTATGTTCTTATGTTTTAAAATAAGCAGACTCTTGGATGTCACTACCGCCTGGCTCCGGCTACGTTACCAGTATATTTGGAAGATTAATCACCACCACCAGATGTAGACCAAACGAAATGTAAACTTTGCCAGATGGACTATTGTCACGCCTTGCGTCATTGTGTACTGGAATGCGATAAAATTAATAAATTCGGAGACAACTCACTTAAAAATCTTCAAGAAATGTCAAAGTATTTTATCCACAGTGGTATATTAAAAACCATTCTGGAAAAATACCCTGACTTTGTTCACTGTAAGTAAAGCATTATCACGTGTGTGTGTGTACTCACCTAATTGTACTCACCTAATTGTGGTTGCAGGGGTCGAGACTAAGCTCCTGGCCCCGCCTCTTCGCTGTCCGCTACTGGGTCTCTGCTCTCCCTGCTCCATGAGCTTTATCATACCTTGTCTTAAAACTATGTATGGTTCCCGCCTCCACTATATCGTTCGCTAGACTATTCCACTTCCTAACTACTCTATGGCTGAAGAATTGCTTCCTAACATCCCTTTGACTCATCTGAGTCTTCAGCTTCCAGTTGTGTCCCCTTGTTTCTGTGTTCCCTCTCTGGAACATCCTGTCACTATCTACCTTGTCGATTCCCTTTCATGTAGATATCTAGCTAGCAAGTGTATGGTCTAGGTGTCAGGCAGGTGTTGTGGTGTGATCCATCTACAGTAATTAAATGGTAAGTGGTAATACGAATTTTTTGGTGTACCCAGCAAGGCTAATCATACAGTCCACGCAACTTTAATTTACCAGAGTAGCTAGTTTTAATATTGTAATTATTAATTTAATGTCAGGTCTAGCTCTTAGTATGAGTGGTGATGAAGTGGGCATCGAGGGAGTTACATTCCTCTGACATACTGTGACTTAAGTCCCACTTAACTCACCCAAGTTACTGGCAGGCAATAATTCAGGTAATGCCCTGTAAACCTCCTGCAGGTAATTTGTTCACATAATAATAATTCAAATAGCGGGTCACGGCAGCACTACCCACCGCTGACTTACCAGTGCTGGACTCGGTGGTCTGAGTGTGTTATACCGGGGACTCTTGGCTGCTTAAATTCCGCAAGCGAAGTACCTCGTTAAGCGCTTCCCTGCTGCGTCGGTGGCCGCTTGAAAGAGAATTACTCACACGGTTTTTTTCGCATCCCGCTTCACTGATTATGGCCAGCCCTTCACAACCCATAGAAAATAAGGAAGTTCATTCACTGTGAAAGACAGCAAGACTTACAGGCAGTGAATGTCTGAGAACTGCAAGTTAAAGCACACAAAGCGCCTGGACTCTGGAGGAGCCTAAGGGTTTTCGTGTTGCTGCATCAGTAAACGGCTCAGTATGAAAACCAGTTTTATTTGTAGTTTATGTACTTGCTACTGTTCATGATAAAGTACTCAAAAACTTTACTGTTCATTAGTTATTTATTCACATACCTTATTTATATTCAAATGGAGAATAAGAAGTACAACACATCCATTTGTTGCACAAGGAACAAGGCTGTTTGATTCATATGCTCTATAAGAGGGAAGGAGGGGATGGGCAGCTGGTACATGTACACACGAGCGAGACGACCGTCCGTCTCATTTATGTTCTGAACCTGTGCTGAAAGCTTCCTCATCCTCTTACGATCTTTTGACTACTACGCTCGATCGTCCATTGCGACTGAAATTGGTCGTTACTTTTGCTAATCCATTTACTATTGGTACTTCAAAAGTGGCTCCTTTGTGAATTCGAGTGCTCTCTGGTCCACTGTTGTTTATGTATGTATTCAAATGTTCGACCTTTGACGTTTATACTTGTAGAGCCTCACGGAATATCAAACACGTTATTTGTGAATACGTCCAGAGATTTTTTTTGTGTGTATGTCTGCTAAAGGAGAATATGTCTTTTTCCTGAAACAGCTCTCTGCGGTGCATGAGCACCCCTCACCTACAAAGGCTTCACCTTTGACTTATACTACTCCAAACCTGTTACCAGCAATATTATTATTATTATTATTATTATTATTATTATTATTATTATTATTATTATTATTATTATTATTATTATTATTATTATTATTATTATTATTATGTTCATGAAGCTGATTAGCTAGGCTAGTTATAATTTCTCGGATCAAATGAGTTATTTCCTTGAAGATTCATCATTTTGGAATCTTTTTGCTTGTTTGAGGAATGAGACCCCAGTAACATGATTATTCAGTTGCTTGAAATATCGTAATCACGTTTCTCCTTATGCATATTTATGTATAGTTGTATAGGATTAGACTATAATACTGTCAGTTTAGATAGATAAGTTATAAATTATACATTTATAAAACCCATATCTTTGTTGAAGATAGGCTTAATGATGATGTTTGTATCTTTGTTTCTCCCTCAACCCACACCTATGCTGTTTCTCCCTCCACCCACACTGTTTCTTCTTCGATCTATAATGTTTCTCCCTCCACCTACGGTTTCCCCCTCCACCTATGCTGTTTCTCCTTCCAACTATACCTACTGTTGTATTCCTCGATACTGCCGTATAAAGTTTTAGTGTGTGTGGACACACACTAATTGCAAACGTGAATTGGAGCTCCATTATGAAGCCTTGAATTGTTGCTTCAGTATGTAACCTTGAGTTGGTGCTCCAGTATGTAGCCTTGAATTAGTTAGAATAGGTTAATATCAAACTAAAACTTATGATAATAAAAAAAATGCAGTAATAAGTAGACTGGGGCTATTTTCATGTGTAAACATAAAAGACGGAGGCATTTTCACAGTAGAATCTCGACCTTCACGTTTTAATGTCATGCTTTACCGACGTTCTTAAGACAAATTAAAAAGTTTCCTTAGTAGGATTAGTTACCGTTTCAACATAACGAACTATTCGAAGAAGATGCCACGAGGCATCAGTAACGTGAATGCAAAAAAAAAAAAAATGAAAATCAAGTCCTACTGTGGGACCTAGATTGAGTCCACTCGACCCTGAAACCCACAAGTCAGTCGTGCCACGGACACGTATAATTATTGGAACCGGTCGTTCTATTATTCCAACCTACTTGTGGCAGGCTCTGATACTCGACGTGGTTTTTTTTTAATCTAATACGCCTTGTAGCTCAAAAAGACCTAGCAACGTGGTCCTCTGTCTCCTATACGAATACTCATAACACGGAAATTAACTAGTTGTGTTTGGATCGCTGCGCGATGCGAGGAAGGCATCTCCGTACTGCATAATCCCAGGTCCCTGTACGTCGAAAAGATTAATGCAGAATGTGGCATAAACTTATAATGCGATTAAATATTAGCGTTGAAAATTTAAAGCGAATCAGATTTGGCATTCGGAAATTATCACATGGACTCTGATATCCCAATATTTTCAGTAAAAGTTGCGACTACGACACACAGCTCTAAACTAAGAAAAACCTTCCATTAAGACAAATATTTTTTGTCATCTCAGAGGGACTAATATCCTAAAATTCATCAGCACAGTAATATTGAAGCCAATGAGAATTTGAATTAACAAGCTGTCAGCTTTGGAAGGCAATGGTATTCAAATAAGGCACTCGGAAATTAGTAAATGAAGATCAGTATTTCAAATTTGTCGGTTTCTTATATAATACAAAGACAAATTGAGATTAACACAGGCCACAATAAATCGAAATATTTCTCTAAACAAGATTACCAGATTACGTAAGCAAGCGTTCATGTAAGTAATTAATTAACGTAGATTTATTAAAGGAACATTTAATAAACAACCCAATAAACTGATTTATTTCTTATCAGAAGATACATTCGCCGGTTATTTCACGGACGCTGATTTATTTAATAAAATTAGCATTTTTAAAACATACACTACTTAAAATTAATTGAAAGCTTCCGCCGTTGAAAACTCCATCAGCACTAAACGTTTAAAGCCAACCAGAAGAGGCATTCTCCAGTTAATGCCCAAATCCATCATACAGCAACTATTCTAATGTGATCCACTCGGATTAGATTAACGCAAGGGCAGGATAAATCCGGTTCCCTGCATCAAGAGCCCCTCGACAGCATCAAGGCAAAATAATGCGATAATGTAAAAAAATACTATAAATTTTCAAGATTAAAAGTGGCAAAATAGCCCTAACACACTCCATTAACAATACCACCAACCTACTTCTAAGGTGGACACAAGTGGTAAAATTTTGAAGCCTATCACAAGTTTTTTTTCTAAAGACTTTTATTTTCATTTTTTTTTTCAAATTTATGTACATAATTTGGTCCAGCGTGAGAGCTGTTGTCTTTTAGTGGCTCTTAAATTTTTCGCTTTCTTCGAAGAATCACTCTCAACGTTTAGATAGAATTGATTTTTTTTTATTATTTTGCTTTATTTTTTTTTATTTTGATTACTGGCAACCGTCTAACATTTATAAATAACAGCCTGGTTGATCAGACCCTGATTCATCATGAGACCTGGTCTCATACCGAGCCGCGGGGGCGTTGACCCCCGAAACCCTCTTCAGGTAAACTCCAGGTACTAAAATTAAATTTAGAGTATGAGTATATCATGTGGTATACAGACTCTTGCAAATTTAAGTACACAAACACACACACACACACACACACACACACACACATACACACACACACAAACACACACACACAAACACACACACACACACACACACACACACACACTGTCAGGAAACATTTCTTCAGCACAGAGTAGTCAGGAAGTGGAATGGACTAGAGAATGATATAGTGGAGGCAGGAACCATACATAGTTTTAAGACAAGGTATGATAAAGCTCATGGAGCAGGGAGAGCAGAGACCCAGTAGCAGACAGCGAAGAGGCGGGGCCAGGAGCTGAGTCTCGACCCCTGCAACCACAATTAGGTGAGTACACAGTGCAGAAGTGCAGTTTTATAACTGTAGTGTAAGTGCTTCTCTGGCAAGACAATGATGTAGTGAATGATGATGAAATTTTTTCTTTTTTTTTTGGGCCACCCTACCTTGGTGGGAAACGGCCGATGTGTTTATTATAATAATATAATATATATATATATATATATATATATATATATATATATATATATATATATATATATATATATATATACAATTTCTTGTAGATCTCCTTGCTTGTTCAGTGCCTGGTCACCTTTGGATTCACTCAGAAAAGGAATACTTGTTTGTGCGTCCAGTGCTGGGTATAATCCTCTGTAACAAGACTTTCGGTGTCCTCCCTTTTTCACAAATCCTTCTGAGTCTCGCGTCTGTTTACATCCTGCAAACATATTTTTAAACATTTTTCTTTCGTTTATTTTGTACTATAAAAAGTCAAAGTATATTTCGCCTAGTTTTCATTGCTCAAAGTATATAATATATAAATTCGAATTAGTTTTTTAGTGATTTTTAATCAATTTTTGCTTCAGCAGATTTCTCAAACAAGGTTTAAGTTTAGCTTTGAGATCACTAAATAAAATTTTGAAAACTTGTGTCCCATACTACAGGAAAATCTGGTATCGTACGAGCTTTACGATAACACTTACATATTATATACATGACATTAGAGCTTACATTACCGTGAAAGTAGCAAATCTATGTATAGAGTTCCGTGTTGTGAAGCCTACTTATCTCTTACGAGAGCCATTAGCACTGGAGAGAAGACTAATGGCAGGGCTTCTCCTCGAAGCATAAGCTAACAACAATTACCATAAAAATCGACGTCTGATGAAAGGTCTTGTCAATGGTCTTCGAAGATGGGACCTGAGTTGGTCGCCACACTTATCCGCTTAAGATGTACATGGTACACAACGTGTGAGTTAGTTACCAGCTGTCAAAGGCACTTGTTGATATTCGGCTTGTTTTGTATGTGGGTGTGATCGTGTGCGTGGTGTGTGTATGTTCGTTTATGTATTTGTAATGCATATGGTATGTGTATGGTAGTCTGCCCGAAATGCCTAGGCACGCTAGAGTCCATCCTTGTAATTAACATTTTAAAATATGTAGACCACACATTGTAAACTTTGCAAGGAAATAAACATTTATTTATTTATTTATTATTTATGTTTATGTCTTTGTATATGTGCATGTGTATATGTGTGTGTGTTGATATGTTATGTGTGCATGTGTTGTTTTTATTATGTAGAAGGGTAAATTGAGCATTCAAGTTCCTCATCTCTGTATTCATCTTTTTAATTACCTGTCTGGAACAGAAGGCTTATTATCTAACCTAAATTTTAACATTGACTTCATATTCTCTCTTTTCCTAACCACACTACCACAATATTTTATATTTATTATATATAATATATATATATATATATATATATATATATATATATTTATATCATATACGCATACTCAAATTACATGAGTCTAAGTTCTTTCTCTACAAACACTACACACACACCACAACATTTACCACATATATATATATATATATATATATATATATATATATATATATATATATATATATATATATATATATAATATACACAAGAAGAACATGAATACAAACTACCAAAGCAAACTTTCCAGGATAAAACAGACTGTCAGGAATTTCCTGTCATCGACTTGTTCCTTCAAACCGAAAGTGCACATACACCTACACACGCACATAGAAACACGTACATCCACACAAAACACGTGAGCTCATTAACACACACACACACACACACACACACACACACACACACACACACACACACACACGCACGCACGCACAGAAGACTGTAAGAAAGAGGTTAGTGGAGCACCTAGAGAGGAAAAGAGTTTTAAGAGAAAACCAGCACAGTTTTACGGACAGGAAATCCTACCTAACAAATCTCCTGGAGTTCTACGACAATTAGAGAGATAAACTAAGTACGCTAGAATGACCTAAATCTTTCTGGAGTGAAAGAAACTTTATTACCGTACCTTAACAGACAGTGGTCAGAGTTTAAAAGAAAAAAATATATGAGTAAAAGGGAAAGTAAAATGTTCAAATGGTCAGGGAATAACTGATAGATATAGCACAGAGATTAACAGTGAGGGAGGGTACCCCAAGGTTCAGTGTGCGATCCTGGGGCCTTTAATGTTTCTGCTATACGTAAATGATCTAGGTGATGAGATACGATCTTACATTAACTGTCTGCTGACGATATAAAATTAATGAGAGGGATGAAAAACGAACCTGGGGGTCAACAGCATGACAAATATATCGCCAACACACACACACACACATACACACACACACACACACGAACGACATGACGGAAGGAATAGACTCCGAAGTGTCTCTGTTCTCTGTTTGCAGATGATGTGAAGTTGATGAGAAGAATTCAGTCGGACGAGGACCAGGCAGAACTACAGAGGGATCTGGACAGGCAGCAAGCCTGGTCCAGCAACTGGCTCCTGGAATTCAACCCCTCCAAGTGCAAAGTCATGAAGATTGGGGAAAGGCAAAGAAGACCACAGACGGAGTACAGTCTAGGGGGTCAGAGCTTACAAACCTCAATCAAGGAAAAGGATCTTGGGGTGAGTATAACACCGGGCACATCTCCTGAGGCGCACATCAACCAAATAACTGCTGCAGCATACGGACGCCTAGCAAACCTAAGAACAGCATTCCGATATCTTAACAAGGAGTCATTCAGGACCCTGTACACTGTGTACGTTAGGCCCATACTGGAGTATGCAGCACCAGTTTGGAACCTTCACCTAGCCAAGCTTGTAAGGAAACGAGAGAAAGTGCAAAGGTTTGCAACAAGACTAGTCCCGGAGCTAAGGGGTATGTTCTACGAGGAGAGGTTACGGGAAATCGACCTGACGACACTGGAAGACAGGAGAGATAGAGGGAATAGGATAACGACATATAAAATACTGAGAGGAATCGACAAGGTAGACAGAGACAGAATGTTCCAGAGATGGGACACAGCAACAAGGGGTCACAGTTGGAAGTTGAAGACTCAGATGAACCACAGGGATGTTAGGAAGTATTTCTTCAGTCACAGAGGTGTCAGGAAGTGGAATAGTCTGGGAAGTGATGTAGTGGAGGCAGGATCCATACATAGCTTTAAGGAGAGGTATGATAAAGCTCATGGAGCGGTTAGAGTGACCTAGTTGCGGCCAGTGAAGAGGCGGGGCCAGGAGCTGTGACTCGACCCCTGCAACCACAACTAGGTGAGTACACACACACACACACACAGTAAACTGCGTATCATCTGAAAAAAGTGGTAGATTGAATTGGTGCTACCCTCCCTTTACTATGATTAAATCTGATTGTTTTCCATGTATCAGGCACTGTTTGATTTATGGGTTTAGCACTTCCCGTGTTTATAATATTACGTGAGTAACATGGGCAGCATATGCAAGACTGAAACATCTAGGAAATGAGGAAGTTCGAATCCTTTATCACCATGACAGGTCTTACATGATGTGGTATATAGAGTTCACAGCCCCAGCGTGGTGGACCCCCCGGCCACGTAAAAGTAGAAAAAGTCTAAGTGTTTGCAACAAAACTATAGACAAAGACAACTTTTAGGACAACCTTTCATCGAGACATTTCACTATATCTTCATACCTGTCGAAAATACGCAATTTTATCTTGTAACAAGACTTGTCCCAATGCTGATAGGAATGCAATATGCATAGACTCGAGAAAGTGAATTAGACAACCCCGAAGGAGAAGCGAATGGAAGGGAAGGAGACATGTCACGACGTACGAAACCCTGAAAAAAAATGGACAAGGCAGACACAGGCAGCTCAAAAGGAATGTACAAGAGGCAGCTGAACGTGTGGAAGAAAAAGAAACAGGTAAGCCATATATATGCTACGAAACATTTCGTTAGTCTGAACAAGATCTTGCTGGAGGCAAGCTCCACCACTTCGATACTAACTTCTGGCTCCCATACTAACTTCTGGCTTCCATACTAACTTCTGGCTTCCATACTAGCTTCTGGCTCCCATACTAACTTCTGGCTCTCATACAAACTTCTGGCTTCCATACTATCTTCTGGCTTCCATACTAACTTCTGGCTCCCATACTAGCTTCTGGCTCCCATACTAACTTCTAGCTCCCATACTAACTTCTGGCTTCCATAATAACTTCTGGCTCCCATACTAGCTTCTGGCTCCCATTCTAGGTTCTGGCTTCCATACTAACTTCTGGCTTCCATACTAACTTCTGGCTTCCATACTAACTTCTGGCTTCCATACTAACTTCTGGCTTCCATACTAACTTCTGGCTTCCATACTAACTTCTGGCTCCCATACTAACTTCTGGCTTCCATACTAACTTCTGGCTCCCATACTAACTTCTGGCTTCCATACTAACTTCTGGCTCCCATACTAACTTCTGGCTCCCATACTAACTTCTGGCTTCCATACTAACTTCTGGCTTCCATACTAGCTTCTGGCTCCATACTAACTTCTCGCTCTCATACAAACTTCTGGCTTCCATACTCTCTTCTGGCTTCCATACTAACTTCTGGCTCCCATACTAGCTTCTGGCTCCCATACTAACTTCTGGCTCCCATACTAACTTCTGGCTTCCATACTAACTTCTGGCTCCCATACTAGCTTCTGGCTCCCATACTAGCTTCTGGCTTCCATACTAACTTCTGGCTTCCATACTAACTTCTGGCTTCCATACTAACTTGTAGCTTCCATACTAACTTCTGGCTTCCATACTAATTTCTGGCTTCCATACTAACTTCTGGCTCCATACTAACTTCTGGCTTCCATACTAACTTCTGGCTCCCATACTAACTTCTGGCTTCCATACTAACTTCTGGCCCCATACTAACTTCTGGCTTCCATACTAACTCTGGCTCCCATACTAACTTCTGGCTCCCATACTAACTTCTGGCTTATACTAACTTCTGGCTCCCATACAAACTCTGGCTTCCATACTAACTTCTGGCTCCCATACAAACTTCTGGCTCCCATACTTCTGGCTTCCATACTAACTTCTGGCTCCCATACTACTTCTGGCTCCCATACTACTTCTGGCTCCCATACTACTTCTGGTCTCTCTCCATACTACTTCTGGCTTCCATACTAACTTCTGGCTCCCATACTAACTTCTGGCTTCCATACTAACTTCTGGCTTCCATACTAACTTGGCTTCCATACTACTTGGCTCCATACTACTTGGCTCCATACTAACTTCTGGCTCCCATACTAACTTCTGGCTCCCATACTAGCTTCTGGCTCCCCATACTACTTCTGGCTTCCATACTAACTTGGCTTCCATACTACCCTAACTTCTGGCCCCATACTAACTTCTGGCTCCATACTACTTCTGGCTTCCATACTAACTTGGGCCCCTTTCCCCCATACTAACTTCTGGCTTCCATACTAACTTCTGGTTTCCCCCAATTCTCCATCTATTTTGGCTTCCCCTACTAACTTCTGGCTCCCATACTTCTTCTGGCTTCCATACTAACTTCTGGTTCCATACTAACTTTGGCTTCCATACTAACTTCTGGCTTCCATACTACTTCTGCTTATTACAAAACCGCTTTCCTCCCAACCTCAACTAATGGCCCTTTCTGGTTTCCAAACTTTATTCCAACTACTTTGCCAAATGCCCATACTAACTTTTCTTCCATACTAAGTTCTGGTTCTCCATACTAACTTTGGCTCTAACCCTTTGGCTTCCATAAACTTCTCTATCATTGGTCCCATCACTTCGGCTATAAACCCTATTCTTTGCCAACAGCGGGGGGGATCAAACTGGTCTCAACCCCAAATAGTTGGAACACTTTCTGGTTCCCTACCACCTTTGGCCCTACTAATTCTCCCATTTTTGGCTTCCCTGACAATTCTGGTCCAACTAATTTGGCCCAACTACCTGGCTCCCATTTTCCAGTTCTGGTCCCAACACCTGCTCCAAAAACTTTGGCCCCATACTGCTTCTGGCTCCCATACTACCCTTTTGGCTTCCATACTAACTTCGGCTCCATACTAACTTCTGGCTCCCCTACTACTTCTCCTACAACTTGGGCCCCCTCTAGCTTCTGGCTTCCATACTAAAAGGGTTATAAACTTCCCATACTAACTTCTGCTCCCATACCCCGGTTCACTTTTCTTCCCTATAACTTCTGGCTTCATACTAATTTTGGCTCCATACTAACTTCTGGCTCCATACTAACTTCTGGAAAACAATTTCCCATACTAACTTCTGGGGTTCCATACTAACTCTGGCTCCAAACTGGTTTATACAATTCTGGCTCCCATCAACCGGCTAATATTCTGGTTAACAACCCCCACATAATCTGTCCCTTTTGGGTCAAATTCCCTTGCTTCACCTTTGGCTTAACACTGGTATCAACTAACTCTGGTTTAACCCAATTTCTTAAAACTCGGCCTCAACTTCCCATACTACGGAAAAAATTCTGGTATACTAACCCCAAATTCTCTTCCCAATATTTGGTTCTTCCCTGGCTTCCCAAAAAACTTAACTTCTGGCCTAAACTTTGGCTTTCCCAACCAACCTTGCTTATACTAAATTCTGGCTCAAATACTGCTTGGCTTCTATAACTTTTTCCATACTAACTTCTGGCTCAAATACTAGCTTCTGGCTTCCATACTAGCTTCTGGCTCCCATACAAGCAAGAAGCTAGTAAATATCGGCCAAACAGCGGGGGACGGGGGGTCAGGAGCTGGGTCTCAACTCAACAAACAAGTGAAGATGTGCAGTTATTGACAAGTGACTTTGACAACTGGTAACTAATTACCACACACACATGTACACATACAGTACATACACAAGAGGCCAAGTGTCTAACGACAAGTGCCTTTGACAACTAACACACACACACACACACACACACACAGGTTAAGGAAACTCAGCCTGATGTCACTGGAGGACAGAAGGACTAGGGATGATATGATAACAACGTACAAAATACTGAGAGGAAAACTCAGATGAGTCACAAGGACGTCGGGAAGCATTTCTTCAGCCTTTGAGTAGTCAGGAAGCGAACTGCCTGGAGAGTGAAGTGGCGGAGGCAGGATCCATACATAGCTTTAAGAAGAGGTACGATAAGGCTGTCTAAGCCAGGAGAGAATGAACCCAGTAGCGACCAGCGAAGAGGTGGGGCCAGGAGCTGAGATTCCACCCCTGCAGCAACATTTAGGTAAGTACACACACACACACAACAACAACTGTTCGCAGCCAGACACAGAGGTATTTCCGGGTAATATCCCTTGTCTGAGAAACACGAGCCAGACATACCATCAGGTCTTGCGTGTGTAAGTTCCGGTGTTTGTTTACTCCCTCCACGTCAAGGTTGCGCATGTTAGGCTCGCCTGACTAACGACCGTCTGTAGAATGCTTCTCTATACACACTGCAAACCCGGTTGCTGTGGAGCGTCAAGATGACCATTCTCACAGTTTATAATACATCTACCTAATTTGGGAACTTAGTTCTTTTGCATCATCTACATGTCAGCATTTCGAGTTCCATCATATTCGAGTATATAGGAGTTTCAAGTATCAGGAGAGTGATTATATCGAGCACCCACACTACAAAGCTCCTGGAGTAATTGTTTGCGCTCTTATATATCCAGCTTTCAGGTCTTTGTTCGTTGTCCAGCCATCTTGAGACTAGCTGCGTTGTTTGTGAGTTCGTATTCTTCCCACGCTTTTGCTGGTCCTCTGTCTCAGCTGGATCCACAACTGCATGTGTTTCATGTGTTACTTTCATGTGTTTCTGTCCTACTCCCTCTTGTATCCCCTTAAAAACCCTCACTCCTTACCTTCCCAAGTCATATCTTAGCATACCCAAGGCATCTGCCTGATTATCATCTTCAGCCTCATACTGACTGTGCATGTCTGCGTGTATTTTCTGGTTGTGAGTCACCTCTGCTTGTGTGTCTGCTGTGTGAATGTCTTCTTTATTTGTCCGCACTGTTTGTGAGTCTACTCTGTGTCTACTCTGTGTCTACTCTGTGTCTACTCTATGTGTCTACTCTGTGTGTCTACTCTGTGAGTCTACTCTGTGAGTCTACTCTGTGTGTCTACTCCGTGTGTCTACTCTGTGTGTCTACTCCGTTTGTCTACTCTGTGTGTCTACTCCGTGTGTCTACTCTGTGTGTCTACTCTGTGTGCCTACCTTGTTTGCGTATGCTCTGCAAAATTTCCTTGGCTTCACTTGTTACTATATCTTTTTTTTTTTTGCATACGTAGGGTCGAGACGTCTCTTCATGGTGTATGCTGTCTTGTTCACTTCTCAATTGTATGGTCCACGATGTTTATCACATGACTCTTTGTTTAGTGTTTGTGTAAATATACATCGACTTTCCACCTCCTTGTCTAGTGTGATGATTTAGCATATTCACGCCACAGTGTCTGTAGATATTTGTTTGTATTTATGTACTCACCTAGTTGTGGTTGAAGGGGTCGATTCACAGCTCCTGGCCCCGCCTCTTCACTGGCCTCTACTGGGTCACTCTTCCCGCTCCATGAGCTTTATCATACCTCTTCTTAAAGTTATGTATGGATCCTGCCTCCACTACATCGCTTCCCAAATTATTCCACTTCCTGACTAGTCTGTGACTGAAGAAATACTTCCTAACATCCCTGTGATTCATCTGAGCCTTCAACTTCCAACTGTGACCCCTTGTTGTTGTGTCCCATCTCTGGAACATTCTGTTTTTGTCCACCTTGTCGATTCCTCTCAGTATTTTATATGTCGTTATCATGTCCCCCCTATATCTCCTGTCATCCAGTGTCGTCATGTCGATTTCCCTTAACCTCTCCTCGTAGGACATACCCCTTAGCTCCGGGACTAGTCTTGTTGCAAACCTTTACACTTTCTCTAGTTTCTTTACGTGCTTGGCTAGGTGTGGGTTCCAAACTGGTGCTGCATACTCCAATATGGGCCTAACGTACACAGTGTACAGGGTCCTGAATGATTCCTTATTAAGATGTCGGAATGCTGTTCTTATGTTTGCTAGGCGTCCGTATGCTGCAGCAGTTATTTGGTTGATGTGCGCCTCAGGAGATGTGCCCGGTGTTATACTCACCCCGAGATCTTTTTTCTTGAGTGAGGTTTGTAGTTTCTGGCGCCCTAGACTGTTCTCCGTCTGCGATCTTCTTTGCCCTTCCCCAATCTTCATGACTTTGCACTTGGTGGGGTTGAACTCCAGGAACCAGTTGCTGGACCAGTCCTGCAGCCTGTCCAGATCCCTTTGTAGTTCTGCCTGGTCCTCGTCCGATTGGATTTTTCTCATCAACTTCACATCTATGTGTGTGTATGTATGTATGTATATATGTATGTACGAATGTATGTATATATGTATGTACGAATGTATATATGTATATGTATGCGTGTATGTATCTATGTATGTATGCATTTATATATGTACGTATGTATGTATGCATTTATAAATGTACGTATGTATATATGCAAGTATGTATGTATGTGTGTGTATGCATGAATTTATGTATATGTATGTATGTATGCAATACACTTAGAAGAAAAACTAAAATTCAATACTCGTACCAAAAGCATGTCCATAAAAGTATACAAGACAGCAAGTAGGTCTTCTATGACTGACTACTGTACACCTTCATCTAAACTACCTACCTCTCACTACAGATTACTAATTTCTCACATACAATATCTCTTCATTGGGATCTACAACAGCTAAAGGTTAACTCTTAGAACTTTAACCGTGTGAAAGGTTAATAATAAAAATATAAATTTGGAGTGTGATGTTTGTGTGAGGTGAGGCAGAAGTGTGCGAGTGCTGAGGCGGCATGAGAGGAGACGTCTCAGGGTATGAAGGAGCCTGGGGCTGCTGTGTTGTGAGGACGACCCTGAAAAAGGTCGAGTGAGGACGAGGAGGCATACAATGCTTCTCGCCACACTAGACGACTGAGTCTGAAGCAGGAATGTGAGTGCCTCGTGTGCTCTCTACTGTGGTTGTTTTTCGAGTGTATGTATTTATCTGTTTGTAGGTTGCAGGGAATCAGTATCAGCTCCTGCTGGTCTTGCCTCTGAACTGGTCGTTTCTCTGACTCATACCTTCCTAGCCTCGTCCGCCCTATCAAACTTATTCTTGAAGCTATGCATGGAGCCTACTACTACCATTTCATCCAGGTCATTGCAGTTAACACTCAGAAGCTGTGTTAGTGACCATTTGTCAAAGACACTTGTCGCTAAAACACTTGTCCTGTTGTGTGTTTGTATGGGAGTGTGTGCGTGTTTGTTATGATTTATAAACAGTACAACGAGTGATACATCTTTCTCTGGATCCGATGTAAGGTTAACAAACCGACTGACTATTTTTACTAAGGTCTTTATGGCAGTGGATTATGGTAGAGTATGTTGTTTATCTGACTTTGACAGAGGTCTGTAGTGTAGACTATTGAAGAAAGTGACAGCACATGGTATTAAAAGAGAAGTTATCTCGTACATCGAGTGACAGGTAACAAAGTTTGTATAAACGGGATTAACTCAGAATAGAAACCAGTCACACGTGGCGTCCTACAGAGGTCAGTTATGGGTCTCTTGTTGTTCCTAATGCACATCAGTGATATTGACAGACGAATAAAAAGAAAGAGAGCATCAGGATGGTTTCGTGTAGTCGGAAAAGTGACAAATGCAGTTCATTGCCAACAAATGTAAAGATAATTTGATAGTATTTATTATATATTCTGTGTTTCTTGCTTTTAATTGCTGTCATACGTTTTTATAATACAGTTGTGTCTGTTGTAAAGTGTTGTGATACTCCCAGACCCTCGTACCTTGTTACTTTAAGTTAAGTAATAATGGTCCATATTTAATGGAATGGATTTAAAGCACTTCTTGCTGTCTCCTAACTTGTGGCCTGAACTCCTACAACAAGAAAACTATAAATAACAAAAAGGCACAATACCGTGACTGGAACAATACACAAATAACCCACACATAGTAGAGAGGAGCTTACCACGACGTTTCGGTCCCACTTGGACCATTAACAAAGTCACGCTGACTTCACACTTTTCACATTTGTGAAAGAAAACTACTACTACTACTTATAATAATAATAATAATAATAATAATAATAATAATAATAATAATAATAATAATAATAATAATAATAATAATAATAACAACAACAACAAACAATAAGTAGGAAAATTAAAAAACACTAATAATATCTTCAAAGGTCTTGGTGTAAGTGAAGGGCTCTTATGCAACTTGTGCTGCTCTGTCCTTCCTTGGTTTATTCCCTAAGCACTCCATTAACTCGTAAACCAGTGCATCAAACCTGACGTGTCTTGGTCGACACCAGGTTGAAAAAACTATAAACTCAGGCAAAAAAAAAAAAAACAGTCTTAAAAAAAGATGAATAGACGTAACATGCAACTTTGTTATCTTTTCTTTTTTTTTGCAACATTTACTCTGAGGAAAGTCACATTTTTTACAACATTCAAAGAGAAGATTTTTGCTTGTGCAACATCTAGAATCAAGAAAACAATATTTGTTACAAATCCAGAGAAAAGAGTGTAAGAAATAAAGCATTTATGCAACGTAGAGACAAGGCAGCAACATTTATGCAACATAGAGATAAGGCAGCAACATTTATGCAACATAGAGACAAGGCAGCAACCTTTATGCAACATAGAGACAAGGCAGCAACATTTATGCAACATAGAGACAAGGCAGCAACATTTATGCAACATAGAGACAAGGCAGCAACATTTATGCAATACACAGAGTGTGGAAAATATTAATCTCCAAGTCAGTTTTATTCATAAGTGTTTCTTGTCACTGTAGGGAAGGTAAGACTGTTCTCGTGTGTTAATGCTCATACTAGGAACAACTGCCTAGAATAGTTTCATTTTCTTTGTCATATATGTTAGATCATGCCCCAGGGAGTCTTCAAAATCCCTTTGTCTTGGAATAAATTGCGTATTAAGCATAATAAAAGTGATTGAATCCCAAATCCTTGACGTTATAACATGCTCCAGAGCCTTTTAAAATTGATATATGACAGCCACCGAGAAATAAACTGGGTACCTGATATCAACGCTAATCCCTAGCTAATTTAAATTAAAATTCATCAAATAACGAAGCCAGTTAACGGGGAGGCAGAGAGAAATTCCATTGAGATTTTAACCAGAGTGCCGAGAAGTGCTCCTAGAAATTTGTAATGAAGAGCGTTTTAAATTACCGATGCCACTACGTCATTATTCTCCGGAAACTATTAAAACCTTAGAAAGGGTAGAGACTCTTCCCAGTTCCTCCAGGACGTTGCAGTATCTAGTCGACATCAACACACACCACGCTACTGAGTCCCATTCGCGGTGTGCTTCAATGGAGGCCCGAGGCATGTGTGTAATCCACCTGGAGAGCAGACACTGGTAAGAGGGCTGTCCTAGATAAACTGGTGTTAGGTCGTATAACGTCAACAAAAAACAAATGAGCTGTTGCTTGATGTTTAATTGACTTTGTCTTCGTTTAATGAATTAATTATCAATCACAATCATGTGTTGAGTGTATTCAGTCGATTGCAGTATTACGTACTAACATTTAGTCCTTGCAAGTTTAAGTCTATATATATATATATATATATATATATATATATATATATATATATATATATATATATATATATATATATATATATATATATATATGTCGTGCCGATTAGGTAAAACTTGCGATTTTGGCTTAAAAACCAACGCTCTTCTTGCCATATAAGACAAGCGAAAATTTGTGTATGCAATAATTTCGCAAAAATCATTCTGAACCTAACGAAAAATATATTTAATTGTGTTTGTTTATTATTAAATTAATGTTAACGTATCTAAAATATATTTAGTTGGGTTGGACTAAATTAAATTGAGCTTGTTGTAATAAGGTTAGGTAGGTTTTCAAAGTTTCTCTTGGTACAAAATTATATTTTTTTACATTAACCTAAATGAAAAAATATATCTTTAAACGTATAAGAGAAAATTTTAGAAATGACTTAATTTTAAATGAGTTCTTGCTAATTGACCAGTTTTACCTAATCGGCACGACATATATATATATATATATATATATATATATATATATATATATATATATATATATATATATATATATATATATATATATAACTATATATATATATATATATATATATATATATATATATATTATGCAAAAATTGCTAAAAAGCAACACAAGATGCATCATTTAACTCCCCCCGTGGTTGTTTCGCACACACACACACACACATGTATATATAATAGTACGTATCTTTATTTCTACAAGTACATGTACAAAGTATACAGACCTAGCTGACATCAATGACATACTACTATATAGAAAGCCGCTTGTTATGCTGACCATTTCGGGCAAATTAGGTCAGTTACATCTCCCTTTCCCCTACCCCCTTGGGAAGTTCCTGCTGCCCATGTCTGTTCTTTTCCTCTTCCTTGCGTGAAAGCCCAACTACCTACGGCGGCTTCTCGCTCTGTCCCAGGATGCGACCCACACCAGTCGACTAACACCCAGGTACCCATTTTATACTGATGGGTGAACATGGACAGCAGGTGCTTAACAATTCGCAAACAGACGAAATTATTTACAAACATTGTCTCTATGTCCACAGCAGGACTCGAACCTGAAAACTCTGTATCAGAGTGCACAGTACTTTACCACGGAGGAAAGATAAACACATAAGCAGTACAATGTGATCCTTTATTGACAACGTTTCGCCCACGCAGTGGGCTTTATCGAGTCACAAACAGATCTACCTGGATAAAAGAAACAAGGTTATTTATAGGATTTAGTCAGGTGGAGAATGTTGGGTCAGGTGGAGAATGCTGCATGTGACAGTCTTCAAAGTAGTGTGATAGTTTAAAACCTCGGGTAACTTAAAGGACCTGCAGTGTTCCATTCTTGAGTTCTATGTGGGATAGCGATGAAGAAGTTTCTTGGCAATAGGTTCAGCTATGTTGTTGAAGCCGTTGTTCTGGTTGAAGTTGTTGGATATACAGATAAGTGATGATTCCAGGATTCTTCGGTATTGAGTGTTGTCTTCTCTGGTGATGAGTCTTGCGTTTCTGTAGTTGATTAAATGGTTGTGTGAATTTCTGTGTTGAACACAGGCATTTCTTGGGTCGTCAGATCTGCCTGCGTACTGGTGTTCTGAAATACGTGTTTGTAGGTCTCTGGATGTTTCGCCGACGTATAATTTGCTGCAGTCATTACAAGGGATTGTGTATACCCCTGCAGTGGATTGAAGCTTGTCCTGTCTGTTACTGGTAATGTCCTTGATGGTGGTGGATGTAGAGGTAGATACTCGGAATGAGGTATTGGAAAAAATGTTGGAAACGTGTTTGGTAATGGAGTTGGTGGGGAGGACTAAGTATCGTTTCTTGGCAGTGTCTTCTCTGGGTGTGTTGAAGATGTTTAATGCCCGTCGTCTGCAGTCTCTAATGAAGTGACGAGGATAGTGAAGTTTAGAAAAAACTTGCTCAATAAGGGAGCATTCTTCCTCAAGGAACTCACTGCTGCAGATTCTGAGTGCGCGCAGGAAAAAGCCTATAATTACACCACGTTTAGTCTTGGTGTCGTGGTGAGAGTTGAAGTGGAGAAGATCGTGTTGGTTGGTAGGTTTTCGATAGACTTTAAAACGAAGAAGAAGAAGAAGAAGAAGAAGAAGAAGAAGAAGAAGAAGAAGAAGAAGAAGAAGAAGAAGTCGACAACACTCTTCCTTTCCTTGATGTTCTTCTCTGCAAAGCCGACCATGAACTGTGTTCAACACCGAAATTCACACAACCATTTAATCAACTACAGAAACGCAAGACTCATCACCAGAGAAGACAACACTCAATACCGAAGAATCCTGGAATCATCACTTATTTGTATCTCCAACAACTTCAACCAGAACAACGGCTTCAACAACATAGCTGAACCTATTGCCAAGAAACTTCTTCATCGCTATCCCACATAGAACTCAAGAATGGAACACTACAGGTCCTTTAAGTTACCCGAGGTTTTAAACTATCACACTACTTTGAAGACTGTCACATGCAGCATTCTCCACCTGACTAAATCCTATAAATAACCTTGTTTCTTTTATCCAGGTAGATCTGTTGTGACTCGATAAAGCCCACTGCGTGGGCGAAACGTTGTCAATAAAGGATCACATTATACTGCTTATGTGTTTATCTTTCCATTGTGTCGGTATTTTATACCATTCATTTCCACTTTACCACGGAGCTCCGTGATCCTAGGACCAAGAGTAACACCTAGCGTCGCTGGGTGCTTGGTTCTTGTAGGATTGGGTAGTCCTGTGGTTTAAAGCGTCATGTGGTTCTCGCTCACAATGACGGGCCAGTACAACATGGGTTCGATCCCTGGCTAGCACAGTGTTGTTATTGATTAAAAAATATATATATATATATTATATATATATATATATATATATATATATATATATATATATATATATATATATCTGTACTTAGCTCAGAGGTGATCTGTACTTAGCTCAGTGAGGACGTGTCTAGGGTTCTCTTTGGACTGAACCACTTTTGCTCTGTGAAGTGAACCAAGATGCCGTCCATTGAGCAACTTCACCAGCAGCTTAAGGAGGAATTGAGGGTAGCGAAGCTTGAGATTCGGCGATTGACGGAGGAAAACAAGAGGATTCGTAGTAGTCCTCCTGTTGTGAGTCCTCAGGTCAAGAAGGAACCTGGGCAGTGACCGGACTTCATGGAACGAAGTTGAAGATCAAGAAAACGAATGGAGACGTAGAAACGATGAAGAAGAAGAAAGAGACTGCTGTGGAAACTGTTGTGGAAACATCGAACACCTTCTCCGTGCTACCCGATGAATGTGAGTCGACTACTGGGAACGTCACGACGAACGACACCAAGGAAGGTAAAAACATTGTTGTTGTTGGGGATAGCCAGGTTAGGTATATGGATAGGGCATTCTGCTTGAAGGATTGGAGTAGGAGACAGAGGGTTTGCTTTCCTGGGGCTGGGATGGAGGATATTGTTAGCCGGCTTGACAACATCATGAACGGTAATGGGATCAATCCTACTATCTCCCTCAGTGCTGGAGGCAATGATGTAGGCAAGCGTAGAAGTGAGGATTTAGTTAGAAGGTACAGGACAGCAATAGACATCATTAGGAAGAAGGGGGGGCGCCCTGTTATATGTGGCATTTTGCCAAGAAGGGTGTTGGAAATGAATGGCTGTTCAGAGCGGTGGTATAAATTGCTGGCTGGACAAACACTGTAAGGATAATGCAGACCCATTCATTGACAACTGGGACCACTTCTATGGCCGAAATGACATGTATGCCAGGGATGGGGTTCACTTATCCAGGGAAGATGTAGGATTTCTCGCTAGCTCAGTTGAGGATGTTGTTAGGGCTTTAAACTAGGATTAGTTAGAGGTATGGGTTTAGGAATGGTAAATAATGAGGGCCAAAATATTGTTTCAGGGTTTGATATCATAAATCTTAACAATAACAGTAATCGAGTAACACAGGGTAATGATAGTAACAGAAATTGTGTAAAACAAAAGCTGAATATGAAAAAGGTTCACAAGAAGATACATATCAATGTATTTTATACTAACTGTCGAAGCGCCAGAAATAAAATTAATGAATTACGTTTGGTAGCATGTGCTGGGAACTTTGATGTCATTGCAATAACTGAAACATGGTATAATATAAAGAGTCGGGATATGATTGCTGAGTGTCATATTCAGGGGTTTAAGTTGTTCCATGTAGATAGATATAATGGGAAAGGGGGTGGAGTTGCATTATATGTACGAGAAAATATAAATTGCTGCATAAAAACAGGCATAAAATAGATGGATCATTAACAGAGTCTGTTTGGGTAGAGTTTCTAGAAGGTCAAGTAAAACTGATTCTAGATGTAATATACCGACCTCCAGGCTTGGATCACGATAGAGGGAGACTTCTTTGGGACGAAATTGTTAGGGCTTCTAGACACAATAACGTAGTGATAGTAGGGGATTTTAACTTTAGTCAAATTGACTGGACCTCTTTGACCGGTAATCTGGAGTCCAGTGACTTTATGGAAGTAGTTCAGGACTGTTTTCTGAAGCAGTGTGTAACAGAGCCTACCAGAGGTAATAATTTGCTCGACCTAGTCTTGTCAAATAAAGAAACCCTTGTAAATAATCTGGAGATCACTGAAGAGCTTGGCGCAAGTGATCACAAATCCATTACTTTTAATATTACCTGGGAGTACGAGAATAGGGATAATACGGTAAAAGTTCCTGATTTTCGTTCTGCCGATTATATTGGACTTAGGGAACACCTGTCTAATCTCGACTGGGGTAATCTAGCTAACGATTACGATGGGATCTGCGTTTATGATTTTTTTTCTTAAAAATGTACAACGTGCACATAGTATATTTATTCCCCAGAGAGAATTTAGGTCAAATAATAACGATCCCAAATGGATTAACAGGAGGCTAAAACATCTATTAGGGGAGAAAAGAGGAATTTATAGGCGCATCAAAAGAGATGTTAACCTTATTGACCAATATGTTCAGTTGAAAAGAGAAGTAAAAAAGGGGATTAGAAAGGCTAAACGTGACTATGAGATTAAGGTTGCTAATGAATCAAAGACTAATCCAAAAGGGTTCTTTCAAGTGTATAGGACGAAGGTGAGGGAAAAGGTAGGACCTCTGAAAATTGGGAATGGACAGCTGACGGATAACGAACTGGAAATGTGTTCTCTATTTAATGACTATTTTTTGTCGGTCTTTACACAAGAAGACGTAAATGAGATTCCAGAAATTAACAATTATTCAGTTCCTGAAGAATTCAAGTTAACTAATATTACTGTCACGAGGGACATGGTTATCAAACAGATAGATAAACTGAAGCAAAATAAGTCCCCGGGACCCGACGAGTAGGCAAATTATTAGAATCTATTATAGCTGATATTATTAGAAGGATGGGGGAATAAGTTTGAGTTCTAGTATTTCAAAAACACCGCAGACTGTCTTCAAAGCCTAGGCGTACTGACTCACCCTCCAGGGTCCATATCTATCTTCCCTCCCTCTGCCATCCTTCCCTCCCTCTGCCATCCTTCCCTCCCTTCCCCATGCCTCACCTGACAGAACTCTTCAGACTGCCTCTTAAACTCAGGGGAGTCATGTTGACCCACCGTCACCAAGATCCTCAGAGGTGACCATGCACGTCGTAGCTCCTCCACGCTGGCCAGAGGCGACAACTCCCATGCGCTCCTCCTGCCAGAATAACAATAATGAAGATTAAGACACATGTTCATCAGTATTGATGAAACGTTTCGCCTACACAGTAGGCTTCTTCAGTCAAATACAGAGAAAGCAGGAGTAGCAGTGAAATAAAATTGATGTAATCAGTCCATCAACCTTTGATAAAAAAGTATTTGAGGTGGTCAGTCCCTCAGCCTGGAGAAGATTTCAGCTCCATGGTCTGGAACGATACGAAGCTTAAGCATACAAATACAGACAGGTTCGCCAGGACATCCCGGCCCGGGTTTTCTCCATGTGGTGACCCGGCAGTGGCTTTCCATAGGAAAAGTGTCATTAGGTTTTTATCGAGGCGGATGGTGGCAGGTGATGCTCGGCAGCAACATCCTCAGGTTCTTGACTGCAAGATACACAAGGTGTGCTGCCCTGTTCTTCCAGGTCTGTCCGACGTTCTGTTTTGGGAGGAGGTGGTTGCGTAGGGGAGTCGTGGCAGGACAGTCCAGCAGGTCATGGGAGTTCAGCCATCTGCTCACAATGGGCACACAGCTCCCTTCTTCATTGCTCAACGATATACACTGAGGTCATGAATCCAAGTCGTAGTCGGTGAACGGCCACACGTTGCTCCCTAGTCCGTGTATGCATTGGGGGAGGGGAAAGGTTCCTGGCATTTTGCCAAATCATACCATCGGTGAGACCTCGAGCCGGATAGGACTCACCTTGAGCACAGGACTGCCCTGGCTGTTAGGTACACTGTCTGGCAGGTGGCTGATGTGGACAGTGGCACGCGGCTTCATGTCATAGGTGGCCGTCTTAGCTGCCTCGTCTGCTGCGTCATTGCCTGGAATGCCAAAATGGCTCGGGATCCAGTTGATAGTAGCTCTCCGTCCTTGCTCGTCGAGTGTCTGAAGTGTCCTCTGTATTGAAGTGATCAGAGGATCGTTGTCCCTTCGCTCGCTGTGCTGGAGTGCTTGTATCGTAGACTTGGAGTCAACATGAATGGATAGCATGATGCAACGTCTGCTGGATGCCGTAGAGCTCTGCTTGCAGAATGGTACAGTGGTTGGGGAGTCACCACCCAGTAGCCTACTCTTCGAGGAACGTCCCAGCTGCCGTGCGGTCAGCCTCTGGGTCCTTGGAGCCATCGGCGTAGTAGACTGCACATCCTGGACTCTCGGCGACGGCTGCGCTGGAGGGTGTCATGTGTGCAGAGTGTCTTACTGCCTGGCAGGTCATCTATGTGCACCACTGCTAGGTCCGATGCCCATGGAGGAAGAAGGGTTCTGCAGGCCAGTTGCAGCCTTTTTCCTGAGAAGCGGCATGGGCAGCAGTCTCTTCGTGATGTCGGCAAGAGGTCCACCGACGCCCAGAAAAGACCTCTGGATTTTGTGCTTGACGGTTCAGAAGCACCTTCGTTATTCTGTCCCCACCTGGTTGGTGAAGAATCTTGGCTGCCCTTGTGGCGGCGATGAAACCTGTCCTTTCCTTTAGAGGGTGCAGCTTGGCCTTCTGGGTGAGGGTGACTACGTCGACCCATCTGGGTGCTCCTAGCAAGGCTCAAGCTGCTGGAATGGCTGGCGTGTACCAGTGCAAGTGCTCCGTAGTCCACAAGCGAGTGCACGGCTTGTATATAGAACATTCTCAGGACTTCCATTGCAAGGCCAGCCATTGCAGACATAGCCATGACTCTCTGGAGGGCTCGCTTCCTGTGTGCTTGTGGAAGGAAAATCATTGGTTGATGTAGATGACCAAGTACTGATAACTATTTATCCAGGCCAAACTGATGCCCTGTATCCGCAGCCTGGTGGGTCCGCAGCCTGGTGGGTCCGCAGCCTGGTGGGTCCGCAGCCTGGTGGGTCCGCAGCCTGGTGGGTCCGCAGCCTGGTGGGTCCGCAGAACGCTGGGTGTGCGTGAAGGGAAGAGAGCTAATATACATAAGAAGAATATAAGAAAGAAGGAACACTGCAGCAGGAGTACTGTCCCATGCGAGGCAAGTCCAAGTCTCCTATCGGCTTAAGCCAATGCCCTAACCTAGTCAGATCAGGTCACATTCATGATCTACCTCCTCAAATACCTTAGTGAAAAAGTTAGTAAATTCGTAAGACAGGAACGCCTCTTTGTAAAACCGTGTTGAGATTCATTAATCAATGTATGCTTTTCAAGATGGCTACGAATTGCCTCGGCAATTATTGATTCCATAAATTTTCCCACTATGGAGGTAAGGCTTATTGGTCTATAGTTCGAAGCTAAGGATCTGTCACCTGCCAAGGCTTATTGGTCTATAGTTCGAAGCTAAGGACCTGTCACCTGCCTTATAAATAGGTATTACATTTGCCATTTTCCACTTGTCTGGCACTATGCCAGTTTGTAGTGATATATTGAAAAGACTAGCCAAAGGTATGCTAAGTTCCTCTTTACATTCCTTTAAAACCCTTGCAAACAGTTCATCAGGGCCTGGGGATTTGTTAGGTTTTAATTTCTCTATTTGGCTGAGGACCATGTCACTAGTTACCCCAATCGTGTATAGTTTATTATCGTCCTGTTGTACATAATTTATTTCTAGAATTTCGCTAGTATCTTCCTGAGTAAAAACTGAGAGGAAGTAAGTGTTGAAAAGTTCACACATTTTCTTATCACTGTCAGTGATCTGACTTGAGTTACTTTTGAGTGGGCCTATCTTGTCCCTAATATATGAGAAGGGATGGGGATGGGAGTAGCGTAACCAGTGTAGAGTGGTAGTATTAGTAGAAATAGAGAAAGTAGTGGTAGTGAAGAGAATGCCAGAGGCTAGAGACTCCATCCTCTAGCCCTCTTTTCGCTACAACTACTTCCTTCTTATTACCATCTCTATTACTGTTGCACTACTACTACTACCACTACTACTATTACTACCCTAATCACTACTACTACCAATTTAATACTATTCCCTCATCTCGTTACACTACTCCTGTCCCTGCCCAGTTTCTTATATATTCTGGCTCCCTTCCCTTCACCGTGCCCTTGTCATAAGGCTTCTCCTGTCAGAGCTGTAAATGGTATTTCACTAGGCACAAAGAAGGCTCACCGTGCCCTTGTCATAGGACTGCCCCCGCAATAAGGCTGTAAGTGGTACATCACTTGTACAAACTCCGACATTACTTCAGGAACCACTACCAGATCACCGCATGAAGACCCGGGCCGGAACCCGTCCTGGCGAACCTACCTGAACTTGTGTCTTTCACACTTAACAGCTGTTGCACATGAATTCTTTCGAAAGGAAGAGGACACGAGGATCAGGAACACAGCCAAGGACTAGGATGAGGAAATGTGGGGTGCAGTTCTGGGACTCGCTGGACAGGAAGACAAGTGAAAGCAGCCAGGCCAGTGAAAACAGTGACACAGCGATGAATCAAGATATGCTCATTCCAACCATAGAAATACTGGATGGAGAAGGTTGGCAGGAAGTACACTCCCCGAAGTCAAAGAGGAGACAGTGTTTCCATGCCTCAGACTGGGCAAGCCAAACCATCCGCAAGCAACAAATTCAAGTTGATCAACAAAATACACCATGACACCCAGTGGGCTGCTATAATTCACCTCAACAAGAAATATACCACAAATCTGAAAGGATAGTTTATTCTCACTCCTGAAACAGAGTCCTGTAAGGTACTGCAGAAGGTGAACGACCTCGAATCACCATTTGTTCTAGTAAATCCATAGAGCAGGTAACCAAAGGCGTAATAATGTGCTATCCGCTAGACGTGCCTCTCTATGAAGTCCATAGTAACAAAAACATCCTGATAGCTGAGCGGCTTCGAGCCAAAGAGGACGACAACGAACCTACGAGACAGGTCTTGATCCAACATAGAGGACCTCTCCCACCTTAACTGGATCTCAGTTGCTGGGGAAAATACCAGGTTAGGACGTACAACCCAGAACGTTTGAGGTGCTTCAAGTGCCACAGGTACAACCATCTCAGCGCCCGATGTCAGTTTAAGGACAAAATCGGTATCTACAGCGAGTCTCGCCCTACCAAAGACTGCTTCGGTAAACTAAGTAGATTTGAGGCTACGGAGCCTCGGTGTCCGAACTGCGGCAAGAAGCATCATGCCAGGAACCTGCACTGCCCGGAGATGTTCTGTCGGGTCAGGGCAATATGGAAATCCCCAGTAGTTGTCCAGCCTCCAATACTAAGTAGAGCCCTCACCACTGAGCAGCAGCGTCTTCCAGTGGAGGCTATAGTATCAAGGAACCCAGGGGCCACTTCCCCGGCCACAGCGATGGAGGAAACCAAAGAAGCATCAACGACAAAGTCTCGCCCTTGCTAAGCCAGTTCCGGACATTTCTGCTCAAACTTCCACCCCACAGTGGCAGCCAGAAGCCTCCATGTTGCTGTATTAAGGAGGAACGGGGGTTGGGCTCATGACATACATGGATATTTTTTCTGGATGAAGCAGCGACTGAAATATATGAAGAGGCCAAGAGGTTCATTGATGTAGGTGCTAACCAGTGGGCGGGGTCAAAGACGCCACTGAAACTACATAAAAGATTAACATCTTTGTAAAACTCACTCTGTTAGGTGAAGAGGTTCATTAACGTAGGTGTTAACCAGTGGACGGATGTCAAAGATGCCACTGACAGTCACTACACCGAGGATAATATCTTTGTATAGATAGGTGTCAGTGTTGTCAGGTCGGCCTTCCCTCGAGCCTGATATCAGAGCCTGAAAAATAGATCATAGTTTTTTTTTGACATATCAGATTGCCATATCATATATTGTCATGTTATATACACATCACTGACATACTATATAGAAAGTCCCTGGTTATGCAGAGCATTTCCCGCAACTTAGATTAATTTTGTCCCCAGGATGCCATCCACAATAGTCGATTAACACCCAGGTACCTATTACTGCTAGGTGAACAGGGACAGCAGGCACCTTAAGGAAACACGTCCTAGTGTTTCTACCCATACCGGGGATCGAACCACGGACCTCAGTGTGTGAGCTGAGTGCGCTACCAGTCGAGCTACGGGACATTCATAACAATTCAATATCCTGATGACAGAAATTTTCCTTCAACAACATATAATTACTAAGAATTTCCTTTGGCAGTGATTCAGGCAGGAGAGGCAAAGTGTCGCCCAGGTTGTCCATCTCCTGTATCAACACCTTACACTATTAATGTTGCTACAATTGCTCACAATATGTTAGGTAAAAACACACATGTACAACTTATTCTTCTTTCAACGCAACGGCAGTATCCCACCGAGGCAGGGTGGCCACCGAGGCAGGGTGGCCACCGAGGCAGGGTGGCCACCGAGGCAGGGTGGCCACCGAGGCAGGGTGGCCACCGAGGCAGGGTGGCCACCGAGGCAGGGTGGCCACCGAGGCAGGGTGGCCACCGAGGCAGGGTGGCCACCAAGGCAGGGTGCCCACCGAGGCAGGGTGCCCACCGAGGCAGGGTGCCCACCGAGGCAGGGTGCCCACCGAGGCAGGGTGGCCCCAAAAAGAAAAACGAAAGTTTCTCTTTTTAACTTTAGTAATGTATACAGGAGAAGGGGTTACTAGCCCCTTGCTCCCGGCATTTTAGTCGCCTCTCACAACACACATGGCTTACGGAGACGTGTAACTGTTGTAACATTTTCATTGTGGCAACGTTTCGCTCTCCAGGAGCTTTGTCAAGCCGGCTTAACAAAGCTCCTGGAGAGCGAAACGTTGCCACAATAAAATGTCACATTAGTTGCACATGTGACCTCTTACCTAGCACCTTACTGATTGCTGCCAGCAATGCTGAAAATTCCATTGGATTTTCCATGTCAGCTGGTCTGTTATCTCTATTAAGGGGGATACCTCTGGATACCTCTGGATACCTCTGACTTTATCCCTTTCGTCATGACATTCACGAATACGAGAAACAGTCCCAGTCCCAGTGTTGAGCCTTATGGAACCCCACTCGTTACATGCACCCATCCCGGCACCTCTTCAAGGACCTCGTCGTTTCCTTCCTGATTGTAAGCTAAACCCGAGATGATCTTAGTGTGAAGTTTTGAGAGAAGAAATAAGTAATAGTGTCAAGTCTGACCGAGCCGCGGGGGCGTTGACCCCCGAAACCCTCTCCAGGTAAACTCCAGGTAAGTCAGGTAAGAACTTTGTTGAAAACCAACACTAAATAAGATATGATACTGCGGCCGGGGCTCAAGACTGTTCAACTGCCTTCCAATAGACCCCTGGCTGTCTCCAAGACCCCTGGTTGTCTTCAAGAGCCCTGGTTGTCTTCAAGACCCCTGGCTGCCTTCAAGACCCCTGGCTGTCTTCAAGACTGTCTTCGTGACACCTGGCTGTCTTCAAGACCCCTGTTTGTCTTCAAGACCCCTGGCTATCTTCATGACACCTGCCTGTCTTCAAGATCCCTGGCTGTCTTCAAGACCCCTGGCTGCCTTCAAGACCCCCTGGCTGTCTTCAAGACCCCTGGCTGCCTTCAAGACCCCCTGGCTGTCTTCAAGACCCCTGGCTGTCTTCAAGACCCCTGGCTGTCTTCAAGACCCCTGACTGTCTTCAAGTCCCCTGGCTGTCTTCAAGAAGGTGCTGGACAGGCACCTAAGTCAGTACCTGACCAGCCGGGCTGTGGTTCGTACCTCGCTTTACGCGCGGCTAACAGTAACAACCTGGTTGATCAGGCCCTGTGTCAGTAGTACTATACTGTAGTATTTCAGTATAACCGTTACTGAGTCGTTATGCTGACCTAACATGACTGACATCATGAGCTCTTTGAATCCGTGCCCTCCAGGCACTGGGCAGCTTAGTTATAAAGCAGGGTATAGAGACGACAGGTCAGGTTTGGTGCCCTCCTTATTTTACCACTAATTATAAGTTACCAGCCATCCTTCGTGTGTGTTTATTCCCAAATCCATCAATCGAACCCCACACGACACCTGATCCACCAGGTTTGGTCACAGACAGGGCTGTGGGGGCGTTGGCCCCCGAAACCTCCTCCAGGTATACTCTATCATTCTGTGGGTTCAGGAAAAACATTCCAAAGTTTGGTTTTCAGTCACTGGAATGTAGCAGTAAGTAGGTACCTGGGTGTTAGTCACCTGACATCTGTTGTCCCTGTTCACCTAGCAGTAAGTAGGTACCTGGGTGTTAGGAGACTCGTGTGAGTGGCATCCTGGGGGACAAGATTGAGGACCACATTGGAACTAAGACAGTCCTCGATGACGCACTGACTTTCTTGGGTTATCCTGGCTGGCTAACACTCCCTACCCCAGGTTATCCTGGGTGGCTAACACTCCCTACCCTGAGTTATCCTGGCTGGCTAACACTCCCTACCCCAGGTTATCCTGGGTGGCTAACCTCCCTACCCAGGTTATCCTGGTGGCTAACCTCCTACCTGGTTATCTGGGTGGCTAACACTCCCTACCCCAGGTTATCCTGGGTGGCTAACACTCCCTACCCTGAGTTATCCTGGCTGGCTAACACTCCCTACCCCAGGTTATCCTGGGTGGCTAACACTCCCTACCCCAGGTTATCCTGGGTGGCTAACACTCCCTACCCCAGGTTATCCTGGGTGGCTAACACTCCCTACCCTGAGTTATCCTGGCTGGCTAACACTCCCTACCCCAGGTTATCCTGGGTGGCTAACACTCCCTACCCCAGGTTATCCTGGGTGGCTAACACTCCCTACCCTGAGTTATCCTGGCTGGCTAACACTCCCTACCCCAGGTTATCCTCGGGGGTTAAAAAAAATCCAACAAAATCTCATGTTGCACTAACCTGTGTGATGAGTTGGGCCCCGGCAGACCAGCCTGCCAGTACGACACAGTGACTGCCTCGCTGTCTGGCCAGCTTACACGACCACACTACCGCTGCTCTTGTCTCCGCCACCATACTCTCCAGACTCACTGTAACAATAAAGTTATACATTATGTGTCTGGTATACATTATGTGTCTTGTATACATTATGTGTCTTGTATACATTATGTGTCTTGTATACATTATGTGTCTTGTATACATTATGTGTCTTGTATACATTATGTGTCTTGTATACATTATGTGTCTTGTATACATTATGTGTCTTGTATACATTATGTGTCTTGTATACATTATGTGTCTTGTATACATTATGTGTTTTGTGTACATTGTGTGTCTTGTATACATTATGTCTTGTATACATTATGTGTCTTGTATACATTATGTGTCTTGTATACATCGTGTGTCTTGTATACATTATGTGTCTTGTATACATTGTGTGTCTTGTATACATTATGTGTCTTGTATACATTGTGTGTCTTGATACATTTGTGTCTTGTATACATTATGTGTCTTGTATACATTATGTGTCTTGTATACATTATGTGTCTTGTATACATTATGTGTCTTGTATACATTATTGTCTTGTATAATTATATGTATATATATAATAATAATATATATATGTATACTTTAAAATGTGTCTTGTATACATTATGTGCTTTATACATATGTCTGATACATTATGTGTCTTGTATACATTTTGTCTTGTATACATTATGTGTCTTGTATACATTATGTGTCTTGTATACATTATGTGTCTTGTATACATTATGTGTCTTGTATACATTGTGTGTCTTGTATACATTGTGTGTCTTGTATACATTATGTGTCTTGTATACATTATGTGTCTGGTATACATTATGTGTCTTGTATACATTGTGTGTCTTGTATACATTATGTGTCTGGTATACATTATGTGTCTTGTATACATTAGGTGTCTTGTGTACACACCTCATTCACCCATAATAATAATAATAATAATAATAATAATAATAATAATAATAATAATAATAATAATAATAAATAGTAGTAATAATAATTAATAATAATAATAATCTTTATTTCTACAAGTACATGATACAACTTATGCAGACCATAGCTCACAGAGTTTAACATACATCAAATTAATTATTATTACACTTCCTTGTGGGTTTAGCGCTTATTTACGTTTATAATAATATTATTATTACATATCACCGAAGGAGGACTTTTAAGACGTCTAAATTATTAATTTTTTTTTATTCCAATTGTTCGTTTTGAATTTTCTCATGATTCAAGAATACCTCATCCGATCGGATTCAAATTTTCAAGGCTTTTGTTAGGTAACTCGGGCCCTATTCTTAGAATAGGGGGCATGTGTATGTGCTCTATTAGCGAAGTTGTTGAACCATTTCGTGTAGCTGGGTTGGTAGCGCACTCGCCTCGCACACTGAAGGCTGGGGTTTGATCCCTGATACGGGTAGAAACATTAGGACGTGTTTCCTTAAGACACCTGCTGTCCATGTTCGTCTAGCAGTAAGTAGGTACCTGGGTGTTAGTGCCACAATGCAGGATCTTTGCTCTACATATAATATTAAACAAGCGCCAGTAGGTCTACGCCATCCTGCGAGCAATGGCCTTGTTGAACGTACAAATAGCAATATTGCAGTCGCGCTCAGAGTGACCATCAATCCGAGTTGTGCCACATGGGATGAGGTCATCCCAGATGTGCAGAATACACTCCACTTTGCATTGTATGGCTATGACAAGCATTTGCCTTACTAAATTCTCTTTGCTACGCCTCACCTGGCACAATGTCAGCGTAAACAAGATGCGGATTTCACAGCTTGTCTTTCAGAGAGTCAGGTTGTGCCAGGTTGCAAAGTGATGTTGCAAAATCCTACGAAACCCCCTGGTGTGTATAAGTTAGTTCCCAAGTTTGTTGGTGCTTACCGTGACGTCAGACATCTCCACGGCAACAAGTTCTTGGTGAGGGAGATGCCATGGGAACGACCAAGGGAGATGCATGGGAACGACCAAGGAAGCTCATCTTGACCATATGAAGTACATTGACAATATGCAAGCCGAGGCTGAGCTGGAGAAACATGCGTTGCAACACCGCAACCAGACTGACATTGTTGTAAATTAGACACATGTGCAACATCTGGGTATCTTTATTGTAGACGTTTCGCCCTCCAGTGGCTTTATCAGTGCAAATTCAAGGACATAGTTGAAAGACTGTAGAACTATATACAAAAGATGAGGTAATCAGTCCCTTGGAGGTAATCAGCCTTGGAGTTGGTGAAGAGCACCGTAGTCTTTAAGATTCTGGAGCACAGGCAAGGTAAGGTTTGTCAGGAAACAGGACAAGTGTTTCCTGACGCGGGTCTTAGTCTGATGACCCACAGCTGAAGCTTTTGGTCATCTGACCGAGGCCTTCCGCTGGAACACAGGCACGAAGGCTGGTGCTTATATACTGGCGTCAGGTGGTGAGGAACGGGTAGCAGACGAAGACATTGTCCTCTGAACCTGTCAGACTTGTCAGACACTGCAACATCATGGAATCTAGGTTCAGAGGACAATGTCTTCTGCAACACATCTGACGCCAGTATATAAGCGCCAGCCTTCCTGCCTGTGCTCCAGACTCTTCACCACTACGGTGATCTTCACACCAACTCCAAGGCTGACGGACTGATTACCTCATCTTTTGTATATAGTTCTACTCTCTTCCAGTTATGTCCTTGTATTATATTGATAAAGCCACTGGATGGCGAAACGTCTACAATAAAGATACCCAAATGTTACACATGTGTCTAAATTTTATCTTGTCGTTATTGTACACAATTCATGTACAGACTGACACTAGCGACGACCCGTCTACTACTTCTTCCTCTGTTAATATGACTAATGATTGTCCTCCTGTCCAAACTTATAACTATGGTCTGAGACCCAGGACAGAAGTACATGTCTGTGACACTGATACACCTGTCGACTTGTCGTCCTATGCTGACTACACTGTCTTTTATGCTGAAATGGGCATCAACGCCCATATACTTTATACTTAGTTGAAAGTTGAAATAACGGAGTCGGGGGCGTTGACCCCCGAAACCCTCTCCAGGTAAATAAGAGTTCCCATCGTATTGATATATTTTCCTTGCAAGTAGTGTAACTGCAAGTTGACTCACGAAATCGTAATGACACGATTGCAAACAACCCACACCACGGGCTGGCTTAGTGGCTTACACGCTGACCTGGAGTTTTACGACTCACTCGCCACGAGTTCAATCCCCCCCGTGATATGGTTTAACTGCAAGTTTTTTGCACGCAGCGTGTACTATGCAGGCTGTATCATATGCCAGGGCAGTGCCGCCCTTTCATGTCGCATGTCATCCCTAGGAAATGCTGCTGCCAATCATTGTTATACAGATGTATGGATGGTTCAACTTTGACGTGTAGACAACGCGTGACGCCCAGTGCAGCCCTGTGTGCAACCCGTACATAAGAGGCTCCAGTGTTGTCCTGACGTCCCATGGTACCATCCAGCACTATAAAGAGTAGCATGCCATTTTCTCTTCCTGGTTGTGGGAGAGTGTTTGAGCCCTGCTAAATTAATCATGCTTGTATAGGGGTAAGCCAAAAGCCAAGTTCCACAGGTGTATTTAAAGTCTTCCATGCACGCTGGTGCTGTTGGGTCGGGACAACCCGAGGTGCATGGCCCAGCAAAATGTAGACACTATGTCTACCCTCTTGTTTTGCAAGTGGCCAGTAGATAGCAAGCCCCTAGGTCTACCGTCATGGTCTGTCCTCTCACTTCACGCACACTTGACCTACTGTCAAGACCTCTACCCCCTTGACTGGCTCCTGGCTACCCTCTGTGTCCTGCCTGGTGTACCATACCTGCCTGGTGTACCATATTGAAATAAACCCTGTACTAGTCAATGGCGTTTCTGAACCCTCCAAGCTACCCTACTACCTAACCTCATTACCATTGTATAAGAAGAGAGATTTTACACCTACCTTGATATACCAGGTGAGCTCATACCTTGGAGAGTTAGGTGAACACCCACCTTGTGGAGCCAGGTCGTAGTCAACAACCAGGGTCAGGATGCCGTGCTGGTAGAGAGGCTTCACCAGGTACGCTGAGATATCCTTCTCCATCTGTTGCCAGTATCCTCCGTGTACCCATACCACTATGGCGCTCTCTACGAACACAATGGAACTCTAAGAACAGTTACTTTCACTAGATGAGTTAAGAACATAAGAAAGGAGGAGCACTGCAGCAGGCCTACTGACCCATACTTGGCAGGTCTTTCTCAAACTCAAACATTAATGTTACACAAGAAATAAGTTCTGTATTATGAATGACTGTAAGTTATCAGTTATACAAAATAGCTGAGAGGTATTCAGTGTGTATATCAGAGAATACTTGACTGGAAGGAAACAATGGTATGGTATAGTGTGGGAGTGGGCGCCTGTGACGAGCGGGGTTCCACAGGGGTTAGTCCTAGGACCAGTGCTGTTTCTGGTATATGTGAATGACATGACGGAAGGGATAAATTCACATTGATTGAAGAGGTAAATACGGGAACAATATTTAAAAGACAATATATTATAAGAACCTTAATGTACATAAATCAAATATGTGGTTTACACATATGTTACTATGTATAATAATTGTATTTATGTGTACCTCTCCCCGAGTAAACTTATTTCTTATTTATTGCCTAAATTTCAACCCAAATTTTCATTACATTTTTATTATATATATTTTTATTGTTCATTATGTAGTTACTCTTCATTCATCAATTATTTAAAAAATATGTGACTTCAAGATTTGATCAAAATCGATGTTATTATTTACTATAAGTATTACCAGCTAATGTTAATATACGTACTACTCTTTGTGTTCTATTTGTTAGGAAATTATAGATCCATCTACCAACTTTTCCGGTCATTCCTTTATCACGTATTTAGTGTGCTATTACACCGTGGTCATGCACTTGTAGAAATAATGATATTTATTTATATTTATTTAATAGTGATTTAAGTGACTTTGTGGAATGATTGCTGGTGCCAGACGAGGTACGGCACAAACTTCTCACCACCTGGGAGTTTTAGATACAACAATCTCTAGAGTTTACAGATAATGGTTTGAAAAAGATAAAACATCCAGTGAGCAGCAGATCTGTGGTCAAAAATGTCTTGATAATGAGAGAGGTCAGAGATGTATAGCCATACTAGTTCAGGCTGACAGGAAGGTGACAGTAACTCAAATAATCACCTATTACAATTGGTATGCCCCTCAAGGGAGGTGAGGGCTCTTGATCTAGGGAATTGGATCTGTGCTCCAGTTCCCTGAATTGAACCTGAATACCTTCCATACCATCCCCCCTGCAGGTGCTGTATAATCCCTACAGGTTTAGCACTCCCCTTGATTATAATAATAACAGCTTCTCTGAATGCACAACACATCAAACCTTAACGTGGATGGGCTACAGTAGCAGTAGACCACACAAGTTTCCAACTCATGTTACTCAAGAACTGGAAAATGAAGCTACACTAGGCCCAGGCTCACAAAAACTGGGCGAATCAAAACTGGAAAATTCTCCTGGTCAGACAAATCGCAATTTCTGCTGTGACATACAGATGGTCAGAATCTGGCATTAGCCTTTGAGATGTTATTAAAACATAAGAATGGAAGAACACTTCAGAAGGCCTGCTGGCCCATACAAGGCAGGTTCTTATCAAAACCACCCATGTATTTGTCCAGCGTTTTCCCAAAAAACTAACCAAAGATTTGCTTTCAGGAGAATCACAGCATGAATATGCAGCCAACAAATCTGCAGCAACTGGTGATGCCGTCATGTCAACAAGGACCAGGATCTGTAAGGAATGTTCCCAGCACCTTGTTGAAGCCGTCACACCAAGAATGCAGACTGTTCTCGGGCCAAATAGGATTCCCTACCCAGTACTATACTGGCCACTGAGTGTATAAGTCAGATGGAAAACCAATAAAAACCATTCAGCCTTTTTTACCTCTGACTAATTTTTATAGTAAAAACTACTATTTATTGTACTTTTTGCCTATTGTTAATGTTGTTAGTACCTGGTGGGAGGTCCTCGCCATATACATCAAGTTTAGCTCTGGGTCCTGGACCGTAAGAGACGTCGGTGCGGTGGTTGACGGTCTCCCTGGCAGCCTGGGAGAGCTCCCTAGCTACTCCCTCGTGAACGTTGATGATCTCCTGGGCCGAGTACCGCTTGGACCACCTCGAGGGGGAGTACTGCTCTTCCAACTCCTGGTTCCGCAGATATAATAGAAGCGTGTTAAGAATTACTTACAGATGAATGGAGAATTTAAACACACACACATGCTGTAGAATCCCGCAGCACACCGCCAGGTCCCCACCCCCACAGACCCCCAAAACACATTGTTGGAGAGGAAACTGAAGGTATGGTACACCAACGCTGATGGAATAACGAATAAGTGGGAGGAGTGGCACGAAAGAGTCAAAGAGGCATCACCGGACATCATAGCCCTCACTGAAACCAAGCTCACAGGGATGATAACAGATGCCATCTTTCCAACAGGATATCAGATCCTGAGGAAAGACAGAGGGAACAGAGGGGGGTGGAGGAGAGGCACTGCTCACCAAAAACCGATGGGATTTTGATGAGCTGGAGAGAGGAGACAGAGGAGAAGCAAGAGATTACATAATAGGAACGCTTCAGTCCGGAGGTCCCAAGTTGGTAATTGCAGTGATGTTTAATCCACCACAGAACAGCAATGGTTGACACACTGGCCAAAGTGGCCAGAAAGGCTCATGCGAGCAGGGCGAAGCTATTGATCATGGGTGACTTCAACCACAAGGAAATCGATTGGGAGAACTTAGAGCCACATGGGGGCCAAGAAACTTGGAGAGCTAAGATGATGGAGGTGGTACTGGAAAACCTCATGTACCAACATGTAAGGGACACTACCAGAGAGAGAGAGAGGGAGGATGAACCAGCGAGACTGGATCTAGTATTCACCTTGAGTTGTGCAGATATTGAGGACATCACATATGAAAGACCCCTTGGGGCCAGTGATCATGTGGTTCTAAACTTCGAATACATAGTAGAGTTACAAGTGGAGGGGGAAGCAGGAAGGGCCAGATGAATGAAGCCAAACTACAAGAAAGGGGACTACGTAGGCAGAAGAACTTCCTGCACGGAGTTCAGTGGGACAGAGCTGGCAGGGAAGTAAGTAAACGAGATGATGGAATATATGACAGCAATATGCAAGGAAGCTGAGGAGAGGTTTGTACCCAAGGGTAACAGGAATAACGAAAAAGCCAGGATGAGCCCATGGTTCACCCAAAGGTGAAGGGAAGCCAAAACCAAGTGTGCTAGGGAATAGAAGAAGTATAGAAGGCAAAGGACCCAGGAGATAAGGAGAGCAGTCATAGAGCCAGAAATGAATATGCACAGGTAAGAAGGGAGGCCCAAATACAATACGAGAATGACATAGCAGCGAAATCCAAATCTGACATAAAGCTGTTGTACAGCCACATCAGGAGGAAAACAACAGTCAAGGACCAGGTAATCAGGCTGAGGAAAGAAGGAGGGGAAGTCACAAGAAATGACCGGGAAGTGTGTCAGGAGCTCAACATGAGATTCAAAGTGTTCACAGAGGAGACAGAAGGACCTCCAAAAAAGGCGGAGAGGTGGGGTACACCATCAGGTGTTGGACACAATACATACAACTGAGGAGGAAGTGAAAAGGCTGCTAAGCGAGCTATATACCTCAAAGGCGATGTGGCCAGATAACTTCTCTCCATGGGTCCTGAGAGAGGAAGCAGAGGTGCTATGGGTACCACTAATAACAATCTTCAACACATCTATCGAAAAAAAAGCTACTACCTGAAGTATGGAAGACAGCAAATGTAGTCCCAATTTTTAAAAAAAGGAGACAGACACGAAACACTAAACTACAGACCAGTGTCACTGACATGTATAGTATGCAAAGTCATGGAGAAGATTATCAGGAGAAGAGTGATGGAACACCTGGAAAGGAATGAGCTTATCAACGACAGCCAGTACGGTTTCAGGGATGGGAAATCCTGCGTCACAAACCTACTGGAGTTCTATGACAGGGTGACAGCAGTAAGACAAGAGAGAGAGGGGTGTGTAGATTACATTTTCTTGGACTGTAAGAAGGCATTTGACACAGTTCCACACAAGAGATTAGTGCAAAAGCTTGAGGACCAGGCAGTGATAACAGGGAAGGCACTACAATTGATCATGGAATACCTGTCACTAAAACAACAGCGAGTCATGGTACGTGGCGAGGTGTCAGAGTGGGTGCCTGTAACGAGTGGGGTGCCACAGGGGTCAGTCCTAGGACCGGTGCTGTTTCTGGTATTTGTGAACGACATGACAGAAGGAATAGACTCCGAAGTGTCCCTGTTTGCAGACGATGTGAAGTTGATGAGAAGAATTCAATCGGACGAGGACCAGACAGAACTACAGAGGGATCTGGACAGGCTGCAGGACTGGTCCAGCAACTGGCTCCTGGAGTTCAACCCCACCAAGTGCAAAGTTATGAAGATTGGGGAAGGGCAAAGAAGACCACAGATGGAGAACAGTCTAGGGGGGGCCAGAGCCTACAAACCTCAATCAAGGAAAAGGATCTTGGGGTGAGTATAACACCGGCCACATCTCCTGAGGCGCACATCAACCAAATAACTGCTGCAGCATACGGGCGCCTGGTAAACATAAGAACAGCATTCCGACATCATAATAAGGAGTCATTCAGGACCTTGTACACTGTGTACGTTAGGCCCATACTGGAGTATGCAGCGCCAATTTGGAACCCTCACCTAGCTAAGCATGTAAGGAAACTAGAGAAAGTGCAAAGGTTTGCAACAAGACTAGTCCCGGAGCTAAGGGGTATGTCCTACGAGGAGAGGTTAAGGGAAATCGACCTGACAACACTGGAAGACAGGAGAAATAGAGGGGATATGATAATGACATATAAAATACTGAGAGGAATCGACAAGGTGGACAAAGACAGAATGTTCCAGAGATGGGACACAGCAACAAGGGGTCACAGTTGGAGTTGAAGACTCAGATGAATCACAGGGATGTTAGGAAGTATTTCTTCACTCACAGGCATAAAACTCTCTTGGATCGGGAAACTAGAAGAACAACGGTGCTTCTCCTAGTACTGAGGAGTACTTCTAGTATCCTGACAAGCCCCAGCGAACTGGATTCACGTTTCTGTCATCATCATTGGCCAATCTTTCTGCTGAAACGTGGGTTGAGAACATTTGCTGGGAGATTTTTGGCGGATGTACGACACCGAAGTCCGTCATTACTGAGGTACTGAACATACTGAGCATATTAGGTGAGTACAGGACGCGTATTCCTTCGTCATTTCACTTACACTTTGCCGTTTTACAGTTAGGAATTACATATCACTTTAGTTATATGGGATATTTTAGCATGAGCCACTGGTGTGCCTGGGAGAAAACCTGGTGCGTCTACATCAGCAGTACTGGCTAAATTTGCTGCGCATTAGAAGTTGGCAAAAAAACAAAAAAACATACAGGATGTAAACGTTACAGAAAGTGATAAAATATACAAGACTGTACTAGAGCATTACAGCTCATAAAATATTACAGGGAGTACAAAAGTATTGCAAGTTACTTTGTAAATAAAACAAATTAATTCATCACCTGATGGTTCATCAGCCTCCAGGGTTGTGTTGCTTCCCCAAGGTCGTTCATCTGGCTCCTGGGTTGTGTTGCTTCCCCACGGTCGTTCATCTGGCTCCTGGGTTGTGTTGCTTCCCCACGGTCGTTCATGGATACCTGGAGAGAGTTGCAGGGGTCAACGCCCCTGCGGCCCGGTCTGTGACCAGGCCTCATGGTGGATCAGAGCCTGATCAACCATGCCACGATCTATCAACATGGACTGTTTACGTTGACTCCAGGCTGAGGGACTGATTACCTCAAACTCCTGTTCTTCACCATTCTTCTAATCGACTAGGCCTCGTAATATCTTCCTCTAAAACAAAGATATTAACAAGCAAACGACATCCCCCACCCATCTATTTGCAGGGTGAAAACATTAGCTACGTTAAAACTTACAGATATCTTGGTGTAGATGTACCCTTTAACAAATCTACTATACCACAACTAAATAAAAAATGCAAAGATAGACTAAATGCTCTTAAAGCTGTTGCTGGATACAACCCCAACTATGGTGTTAATGTGAGAATCGCGAGAATGATGTACATAGCCTATATTAGGTCCTTAATTGATTATGCTGCTCCCATGTTGATATTAGCTCGAGAAAGTTCTCTCCGACCCTTAGGAATATGTGAGATTAGTAGAGTCCCTCGATTTCAAACACTTATCATTTGACAAAATCAAAGAGGAAACTGGGATAGATGCTGTATTATCACAAGTAGTAAATAATGTTAAATATGGATGGTGTAAAAACAGATAAGTGAAATGTAGATATAAATCCAAATTTACACTTGTTAACCCTTTTAGGGTCTAGTATCTAGGCCTTTCGTATATCCATATGCTTTTGCTACCGTCCACAGGATGAATATGGGGTGCACAATAAACTAGCCACTTCGGTGGCAAAATCTAAATGTGTTGGGTCAAGTTACACAAGGTTACTGTAAGTAGCAGAACCAAACACGGTAATCTTACGACTGGTATGACGAAAGTAGCAGATGAAACTAACCAGTTAGTAACTGACAAGGTCACTAGGTGTCTTCTCATACGTTGACAGGCTCCTACAGTTACAACTGTAAAATATTAAAGAAAGAATTGTTATACTTACTGAACACAGTTTTCTTATATTCTCTTAATCCTGTATATCAAAAGAAGGTAAAAAAAAAATTTCTTGGTGGAAATTTAATGTATTTGTGTTAATTGTAAAAGTAAAATGTTCATACGGCTGGCAGTGCGCGCAGACACTAGTAAGTTATCTTATTCTCCCTCCCTCCAACACTCCTTCCATCCCTCCCTCCAACACTCCTTTCCCCAACATTCCTTCCATCCCTTGTAACTTGCTCAGCTATCAAAACTTTGGGGTCCAGTCTCTGGACCCATTATGTACCTCTGTAATCTTTTGACTACCACCCACAGGATGGGTATGGGGTGCATAATAAATATATTAAACTAAAAAAAAAAAAAAAAAAACCTTCCTCCAACACTTTTTTCCTCCCTCCTTCCCTCAACATTCCTTTCCTCCCTCCCTCTTACATCCACACTTACTACTGTACAACCTACATGTACAGAACCATAAGCAATGAGGATCATTTTAGGATGCCCTCGTACTGCCAAAATTTTAAATATGCAGAAAGAACTTGATATTCCAAGCATCAGAGATCGTGTTACTGAAAGAAATATCCTAATTGGGGTTAACATGCTCAGGCAAGCCCATTCAAACCCCTGCACAGATATTATTATTACAATCAAGGTGGAGCGCTAAACCCGTAGGATTATGCAGCGCCTGTGGGGGGATGTGGAAGGTATACAGGCTTAATTCAGGGAACTGGAGCACAGATCCAATTCCTAGATCAAGAGCCCCTCACCAGCGTCAAGGAACCTCTCTTGAGGGTAACCCCTGCACAGAAGCCCTCCAAACGTCCCTCAGCACTGGTGAACATCCCTCCAGATGGATCGAAAAAACTGGCACCGACCTCCGCATGAATCAGATACATGATCTGTGGCAAGTAAGGCAACAGCGGCACTTCTCCGCTCCATGGAATATTACCCCATTCCAAACTATCATCCCTCCATTTCCCCCCAAACTACTTCTTAAATCACAACCAAAGCTTCGCCTTGAAGCCAAACATGATGCCTTAAACTGTATTGATAATTTAGCCAAACAGCACACTCTCTCACAAATTATTTACGTTGATGGTTCTGTTCACCAATCCACTGGTGCAGCTGGTAGTGCTGCTGTTGTCATACACTGGTGCAGCTGGTAGTGCTGCTGTTGTCATACACTGGTGCAGCTGGTAGTGCTGCTGTTGTCATACAGAGTGATGGCTCTCTTAAAGAAATTGGAGCACGCATCAATAACTGGGCCTCTACCCTTCAGACAGAACTATTTGCCATACTCCTTGCACTCAAATGCGTCCATGTATCTAAGGTTGACTCTCTAATTGTAACTGATTCTCTGTCATCCATAAATGCTCTCAACTCATCAAGTATAACTTGTAGCATGCTTGTGTCAGAAGCCAGGCACAGGTATGGTAGGATTCTGGATAGTAGAGTCAGAGTGCACATGCTGTGGATTCCATCTCACATTGGTCTTCAGATGCATGATAGAACTGATAAATTGGCTAAGTTTTATGCTTTCAAAGAGGGGGTAGATTACAATCTTGGCTTGTCAGTTAGCAGTTTGAGAACAATAATACGAAAAGAACTAGAACTGAATTTTATTGACTTAAGACTCAGGGAGATTGACACCAGTCAGTCCATCTATCATCATTCTATCATGCAGGAGGAGCCACATGTCTATGGTGCATCCAACAAAATAAGCAGACTCTTGGATGTCACTACCGCCCGCCTCCGGCTGGGTTACAAGTATCTTTGGCAGGTTAAATCACCACCACCAGATGTAGACCAAACAAAATGTAAACTTTGCCAGTTGGATTATTGTCACACCCTGCGTCATTATGTACTGGAGTGCGTCACACCCTGCGTCATTATGTACTGGAGTGCGACAAAATTAATGAATTCAGAGACAACTCACTCAGAAATGTTCAAGATATGTCAAAGTATTTTATCCACAGTGGTATATTACAGACCATTTTGGAAAAATACCCTGACTTTGCTCCCTGTAAATAAAGCATTGCTACGTGTGTGTGTGTGTGTGTGTGTGTGGCGCGCGCGTGTTGATTGCCTTTTTGTCCTGTGCACATGTCGATTGAAGTGTTTTTTTGTGACCCCAACAAAAAAATTTGCCTGGGGAACCATTACATTTGACTGGGTGTAGCTATAAGTTTTCATTGGTTTTATAATTTTTATATTTAACCTTTTTTAAAACTAAGAATAAATTTACTTACTGTTTCTTTTTTGTAACCCCAAAACATTACCTTTGTCTTTTTTAGTTCATTCCCCCGTAATTGTTTTTCCCCCTAATTTTGGGTCCGTCCCGGGGCCCATTTGTACCTTTTTTAATCTTTTGACACCGCCCCCCCGGAGGGATGGGGTATAAAAAAAGATATAAACTAAAATTAAAACCGTGGGGAATTATGATTATTATTTTTTTTATTAAACAGGGGCCTTTCCCACCAAGGCAGGGGTCCTAAAGAAAAACTTTTCTCATTACCCCCACATTTTTCCCAGAGGGGTGTTTACACCTTAAAAGTATAAAACTGCAAATTAACACCCCCCCTTCAGAGTGCAGACACTGTATTTCCCCATCTCCAGGACCCCCAACCCGGGCCCTCCTTTTTCCCCAACCCTTCATAAATGTTACTTCTCACACTCCAACAGCACGTCAAGTATTAAAAAAAATTTTTTCCCCTTCATTCCTATCAAATACGCTCAAAATGCCCCAATCCAAGCCCCTGCATACAAAACCTCCTTCCCCCTCCCCCCAAACCCTTTTTTCCGGGCCCGACCCTCCCGCCTTCCTCCACTACAGATTTAAACACCTCGAAGTCATTCTGTCCTGCCTTCTTCACATGTCCGAACCCCCCAACAACCCCCCTCAGCTCTTTTTGTAATATTTTTTAACCCGCCCCCCTCCTAATTTCCAAACCCGAATTCCCCTGCATTATATTCACACCACACTTTGGGGCCCCAGAATGACATCTCCACTGCCCCACCCCTCCTCATTGCAACATTCACCCCCCCCTGTTTAACCCAAAAAGAGTGGATAACTATATTTTACATTCCCCTTACTTCCATGGACAAGGTTTTTGTCCCAACCCGAAGTGCTCCACTACCCTTTTCCCCCCCTCAATTCTATGATTCACCCCCTTTTCCTTAAAAGACCCATCTGTTGCATGTCCACTCCCAAAATCTGAATACATTCACCTCCCCCCCTACCCCTACCCCCCAAACTGATATCCAATCTTTTGTCACCCAATTTTTTTTATCCTCATCACCTTAGTCTTTCCTTTTCACTTTCACTTTTTCAACCCTACCAAATTACCACCAACCTCTGCAACGTCTCTTCAGGAACCCCAAAAAAACAGTGCATCAGCAAAAACAACTGTGACAACTCCCACTTTTATTTGATTCTTTTTTTTTAACCCCCCCCAGGTGACACCCTTCCAAACCCCTTCACTTCTCTTACAACCCATCTATAAATATATTGAACAACCCCGGTGACATCCACACTTTTCTAAGGCCCACTTTTACTGGGAAAAGTCCCCCTTCCCCCCCACACATTCCAACCCGATACATCCTCATAAAAACTTTTTACTGCTTTCAGTAACCACCTCCTATTCCATACACCTCAACATTCCCCATTCCCCATCCACCCTATCATACGCCTTTTCCAAACCATAAAGGCCCCAAAACCTCTTTACCCCCATCCAAATACTGTTCAACCCCTATGTTTCACTGTACAC